>JAEKOY010000494.1:0-25000 GCA_021234595.1 Delia radicum
GTAGATTTGAGGAATCTAGTTCATTCCTGTGAGCACTCTTTCTCGTTCAATTGATCTTAACGAGCTAGATCACTCTTCGAGTACAATCGATCTTTGAAAATTTCGTTCAATCGTTCGTTAGCTCGTTTGTTTAATAGTTTTTAAACGAATTATTCATATTAGACACTTCTTTTAAACATAAAAAAAATTGAGCTGGCAACATTGGAAAAAAAAATTAAACTCGAAAGCAACTTAAAGAAAAGAATATTATTCAAATGACAAAAAAAAAATAAACAAAAAGAGCGAAAGACCTAAAAGAGCTGAAGATTGTGAACTAGCTCACTAGTTCAAATTATTGAACTAGGTCGGTCACGAACTACACTATTCTAGTAGTAATGAAGTTGAACTAGTTCGTGCACGAACTACACAAGTCTAACTAGAAGCGCCTTTTCTTTTTTTAGTTGCAAATTTTTTTAAAAGTTTTTTAAAAATATTAAAGGAAATGTATTTAATATCTACAGCCAAGACTACCGTTTTAACAGATTTTAATGATTTGGAAACTAAATCAATTTACCAACATTCCAATGGTGAGAATACAGATTTTCAATTTTATGCCCAACAACGCGTCTTTGTAGAGATTAATAAAAAATCCGGCTTGGAAATTATGCGCATTAAGGAAAAGTCACAAAGTATGATGATAATTTGTTAAATAATTTAAAAAATATGTAATAAATGTTTTGTTTGCTGTTACAGAGGCCGACATCCAACGTGTGCGCAAACTTAACATAGAAAATGTTTACTGTGTGGCCTGTGCCAAACAAACCGATGAAGAAATGGCTGTTGGTTTGACAAATGGTCAAGTTCGCCTGTTTAATTATAATAAATCCGAATTTATACATAAATTTAATGCAGGTTTGTAGGGGTGTGAAATCTTGTTAAGGGTCATTCATTAATTTGATATTGTTTTATATTTTCAGATTCAAATCGCAACTCGGTATTGTATTTGGATTATAATTCCTCTGACGAATATATTGCCTCCGTATTTGAAAATGGTTCCATTAATATTTATGGTCATCGGACTAAAACAAAAACTGATACATTCAACATTGATGGTTGGTAAGTTCAAATAATTATATATTTTTTTTCTATAAACGATATCCTGTAAATTATTTTATGCCCAATAGCCTTTAAAATAAAACTGCGAATAGGAATAATCATAAATTTGACCAACAATTTACTAATTATAGAAAGTTAAAAACATAATATCACATTCTTTGAAAAATCATCTGAACTTGATTTACTTTTCCGTTTAATTTCAACTATATAATACATTTTAAAAAATTCTCAGATTCTTAAATTTTCTCAGACTCTGACCAATTTTTCATATAGAAAAATTCTCAGATCCTGACCAATTTTTCATATAGAAAAATTCTCAGATTCTGACCAATTTTTCATATAGAAAAATTCTCAGATTCTGACCAATTTTTCATATAGAAAAATTCTCAGATTCTGACCAATTTTTCATATAGAAAAATTCTCAGATTCTGACCAATTTTTCATATAGAAAAATTCTCAGATTCTGACCAATTTTTCATATAGAAAAATTCTCAGATTCTGACCAATTTTTCATATAGAAAAATTCTCAGATTCTGACCAATTTTTCATATAGAAAAATTCTCAGATTCTGACCAATTTTTCAAATAGAAAAATTCTCAGATTCTGACCAATTTTTCATATAGAAAAATTCTCAGATTCTGACCAATTTTTCATATAGAAAAATTCTCAGATTCTGACCAATTTTTCATATAGAAAAATTCTCAGATTCTGACCAATTTTTCATATAGAAAAATTCTCAGATTCTGACCAATTTTTCATATAGAAAAATTCTCAGATTCTGACCAATTTTTCATATAGAAAAATTCTCAGATTCTGACCAATTTTTCATATAGAAAAATTCTCAGATTCTGACCAATTTTTCATATAGAAAATTTCTCAGATTCTGACCAATTTTTCGTATAGAAAAATTCTCAGATTCTGACCAATTTTTCGTATAGAAAAATTCTCAGATTCTGACCAATTTTTCATATAGAAAAATTCTCAGATTCTGACGAATTTTTCATATAGAAAAATTCTCAGATTCTGACCAATTTTTCATATAGAAAAATTCTCAGATTCTGACCAATTTTTCATATAGAAAAATTCTCAGATTCTGACCAATTTTTCATATAGAAAAATTCTCAGATTCTGACCAATTTTTCATATAGAAAAATTCTCAGATTCTGACCAATTTTTCATATAGAAAAATTCTCAGATTCTGACCAATTTTTCATATAGAAAAATTCTCAGATTCTGACCAATTTTTCATATAGAAAAATTCTCAGATTCTGACCAATTTTTCATATAGAAAAATTCTCAGATTCTGACCAATTTTTCATATAGAAAAATTCTCAGATTCTGACCAATTTTTCATATAGAAAAATTCTCAGATTCTGACCAATTTTTCATATAGAAAAATTCTCAGATTCTGACCAATTTTTCATATAGAAAAATTCTCAGATTCTGACCAATTTTTCATATAGAAAAATTCTCAGATTCTGACCAATTTTTCATATAGAAAAATTCTCAGATTCTGCCCAATTTTTCATATAGAAAAATTCTCAGATTCTGACCAATTTTTCATATAGAAAAATTCTCAGATTCTGACCAATTTTTCATATAGAAAAATTCTCAGATTCTGACCAATTTTTCGTATAGAAAAGTTCTCAAATTCTCAGACAAATATAAAACAGAAAAATTCATTAATTTTAAAGCATTGTTAAATAGAACAATTCTGAGATTCTATTTAATATTCCTAATTGATCCCCTGAAAATTTAAAAATTTTTTTATTTACAACCGTTAATTTCCAGTTCAACATTAGCACGTTTTCATCCCAGCAAACGTTTTTCCCTATCAATAGCCTCCTATAAAGGAGCCGTAACAATTTATGATGTTCACACAAAACGTAAAGTATTTCATGCTGTGGATGCTCATGCAGCGGAATGTAGAGATTTATGTATATCTCCAGCCAATCCAGATACTTTAATAAGTGTGGGTTATGATTGTGTTGTAAATATATTCGATACCAGGCGTAAAGTTAAACCCTTACAGGAAATATATAATACCCCTTTATCGACAGTGGCCATCAGTGAATGTGGTACTTACTTTTGTGTAGGGGATTTAAAAGGAGATCTAACCACACATGATATTAGAAATACCAAAACATATTTGGCATCGAAAAATGTTCATGGTCCAAAAAATGGTGTTATACGTGTAGCGTTTGCACCACAAATAGCTGATAGTAGTGCAAGTTTTTCAAGTTCTGGTGTGGGAGGCGAAACATCTTCAATGACTCCTTTGGCAGGCGGAGGTAACGATTTACGTAAATCTTTAGCATCAAATTTATTAGCAGCATCGGAAAATACACGTGTCCACAGGGATTCATTTTGTGATTTCTTAGATTTTCAGGCAAATCGTGGTCAAGAGAAAATATCACCACGTTTTGCACCACGTCGTGATAGTTTTGATTGGGATCTGCTCTCCCGTAAACCCTCAACAGATGAACATCGTAAATCTTTTATTGCAGTCGGATCAAGTGGTATTGGATCAAATATTTCAGCTACACAAAATGATTCATTTGATATTAAAATGAATTCATCCGATATATTAAAGGGACCTCTAAGAGATCGCAGTAATACACCACAAAATACACCCTTGATGATTGGAAAGTTAACGCAAATTATGGAAGAAGATAAAATTTCACAAGAATCATTACAAATTTCAAATCAAAATAACATTACCACTGATAGTGACAAAGAAAATCCTCAAATTGATTTAGATTTTGTACAATCACGTTTGTTAAAACAATTACCTAATGATTGGAATAGTACGCCTAATCCTGAACGTACTTCTATGGAGGGAATATTAGCCACATCTAAACCTACATCACCACCATTAGCCACAACAGCTTCAGCACAGGCTGTATCTACCGCTAATTGTAATACAATTCCTAAAATTATCACCCCTTATTCTTCGGATGTCCATCAAGCCATTTCAGATTTACGTTCAGAAATGTCACAGCGCTTTAATCAATTAGAATTTGAAATTAAATTTTTAGCTGAAAAAAATAAATGGCAACTATTTACACAGAATTTTAATTTATGGAATCAACGTTCTGAACAAACGGAAGAAATCAGAGATTGTTTGGGTATACTTTTGCAAACGGATCCATTTGTTAATGAATTTTTAAGACTGAAAGAAGAGAATGAATTGTTGAAAAGTCAATTGCAACAGTTTAGTAAGTAGTAGCTTAAAAAAGAAGAGAATAATCAGTGGAAAAACATTTGCAAAAGTTTAGTGAGGAGTTGTTTAAAAAAGTTTAGTTTCTTTGTTCTTTTATTTAAATTAAATGTTAAATTTTAAATTATTTTCTTTTGTATATTTAAATTTTTTTGTAAAGAGTTTTAAATACATACTCTCCAGAGTTGCTGCTTTCATTTGAAATTTGTATTTGTTTAGAATATTTTAATAAAAGTTTTTTATAAAAATGTTAACCGTAGTTTATATTACTTATATCTTTTACCTTTAGTGAGGCAGCATTAGGTTGGCAGCAATACGACTAAATGCTGTATTTCATCCCATCTCTTTGTTCATTTGATCGATTCCCAGTGACGACAACATCAATTTAGAAAAATAATATGTATGAGTTTTCTATCACTTATATGTATCGCTGCGCCCACCTTCGGTGTTCCCATAGCACTTAACCCCATCGAAGTAAAATAATGAATCAGGGCTATGAAACAAAAAGCTTCAAAAAATTCGCCAACTCTACATCAGGTGGCGAGCAACAACTGTTCTAAGACTTATCATCTCGCGCAATTACAGTGTTGCCATGTTTGAAGCCCTTCATCTTTCACCACCTTTCATCTCTCCACTATCCCCTTTCCAAAGAAAGCAACACATTAATTAATAGGAAGAATTTCCTGAGTGTTGCTTCTCTTTAAAAAAAAAAAAAAAAAAAAAAAATGAACATTTTTATATTTTGACCAATGTACAATTGGATCTTTGCTTGGGAGAATAACAAACAATGCGCGTAAAAATAAGTGGTCAAAAAAACTGAAAAACGAAGCTCTTGGAACCATAATTTTTAAACTCAAATACATATGTTAATATATAAGCGCTAACCTGGATTCAGCGTACTCGACAGCTTGTTAAATTATCCTACTACAGGTAGAATTTTGATGAAAATATTAAAAAAAAATTTAAGTTACAGTTGTTTTAACTGTCATTTTCAGTAGATTCTATTGTAAAACTTTACTGAGTGTAAGTCAAATAAAAAAATAATACTTTTTGAAAGATAGGTTCTACAAAAAAATTTTAATTGTTGAGTAGTGTATCACAAGTTTAAACTCAAATGTTAAAATAAAAAAAACAGTGATTTCAATAATAAAATCTTTACGACACTCTGCACTACGATTTTATTTAAACATTTTAATTACCCATTAAATTTGTCATGTTTCTTAAATAAACTCGTCGTGATCTTATACGAATTTCAAACACTTTAACCTATTTACACCTTAAAGCTGACGTTGAATTTTTTTATTTTGCTTCATTACTGCAATTTTGTATTGAGCTATAAATAATTTCTTCATAAAAAGAAAATTTCAACCGAGGGATGTCATAATAATTTTTAAAGTTGTGACGAAATTTCAATGAATTTCGCACCAAACACAAAACCAGTATTTTTTATTTATTTTTATTTTATTAATTAATAATCATATAATTACAAATTATATACTATTACCCTAACCGAGCACTAGCTAATATGGCCTTCGGCGCGTTGTAGCGAAAACAGACCAGTGTTTTATGGTGGGAATCGAACCCATGACCCCCACACAGATAAGCCAGCACGCTACCAACTAGACTACAGGGGCAGTGATGCATTTTGAGTTTTTTGTTTTGGGCCAAATTGACAATTTAAAAGGGTCAAAATACCATTGATAGGGCCACAGGGATGATAAAGGTAGTACTAAAGTACTTTTTTGGTACTATTTGATCAGGAAAAGTACCATGATACTCATTTGACTCTTTTAGTACATATAAATAAAAATTAAAGATTGAGTTTGAATTTTATCGTCTTTTTCACACAATTGCAATTAAATAATATAATTAATATGCAATTTTATTTAATTTTAATTGTGAAAGACGTGGTATTTTCTAAAAATCATAAGTACATTGTAAATTTTTCAATTTTCCTGAATTAGACTGCGCAGTGTCTGGTATTGAACCTTCGTCAGTGACCCTGTTTTTTGAATAATGTAATACAGTTCTATATTTAGAAACTTCAGAGAAACTTCAAGATTCAACATTTAATTCAATTACCCATTCATAAATTAACATTTATCAAATGTATTTATTTGGATCCAATCGTTGTAAATGGAATTGATTAAAGATGATTTTATTTTAGTTCGAGTAAAAAAAATTGAAAAAATATCATTGCCAACATCATCAAATTTTTTTTTTTTTAAAGAGATGCAACACACAGGAAATTCTTCCTATTAATTAATGTGTTACTTTCTTTGGAAAGGGGATAGTGGAGAGATGAAAGGTGATGAAAGGTGTAATGAAATAGATTTCCTTGCAAAAAAGGTGAATTTAAGAAATAGTCTGATAATTTTTATAAATTCTGTAACTAATATCAACTAAATTCTGTTTTTATATACAAATAAATTTTAAAAACGTTAATTTATAATAAAAACTATGAGGGTCGAAAAGTACTATTTTTTATGCTGGTTGGTACTATTCGAAAATCCCATTTATCATCCCTGTAGGGCCATATTTTTTAAAAAATTCGATTATTAGATTTTTACTAAAATAATTTGTTAATAAGAGTTCGTCATTTTAATGCTTTTTTAAAAATGCAAGACAAACCTCTCTGACAATAAAGTTTAACATATTTTATGAATTCTCATTAATTATTTTCGCTCTTGCGATAACATAACATTTTTAAAAAGCCTCCAAAAACACATTTTTTTTATTAAAAAAAGAATTGCGGCACTTCTCTTAAAAATTTGGACAAATATAAAAAGATTTAAAAATGTTATCGTCCTGCATTCATAAATTTTAAAACCTGACCTCCTGGTACGAAAATATATGATTTTGAATGCGATTTTTAGAAAAAATGAAACAACTCCCCGTTTTTCATTCTCTAAGGAACTAGCATATGCTCTCATCGAATAAAAAAAATCAGGCAAATTTCATAAAAGTCTGAACTAAGCGGTTGAAAGTAGTTAGTTCAATTTTGAGCTGAAAGGGCCAAAATAGATAAGAAAGTACCACAGGGCCATCAAGCAGTCAAAAGTGCCACAAATGGCCCTATTGTGCCACGTTTTGCATCACTGTACCGGGGCGCACCACAAAACCAGTAATTTTGTTGGCAACAGACTAAAACGTAAAGGTATTATGAAGAAAGAAAAAGCTTCAATTAATAAAACATTTACGCCCGTATTCATAAAAAATCTTAATTCAGATTTCAAATACATATTCATAAACGAATATAAGCTTAAAACACCTATTTCAAACCTTGTGTAAAAATTAATATTCGTTTATGAATACAGTTTTAAGACTAAAATTTGTGTTTAAACTAAAATGTTTTTGAAATACGGAGGATAATGTTTTTTAATTATTTCGGTATCGGTATTTTAGGGATAACGATAGCCAAATTTAAAGTGCCTTGTGTTAGTGGTTTGGAAGGCCCGCCAAGAAGGTTACTTTTCCTTTTTGGGTTATATAATTTTAAATTAAATATTAAATGTTTTACTTTTAAATTTTACAAAATTAAAACCAAAAGTTTATTTTTCGATCATTTATCATAAATTATGATGTGAGCAAGATTTAAATTTTGATTTAAATACAATTTTTTTCAATTAATTTTAAATGTATATTTAATTTATCAGTTAAAAAAATAATTAGTTTCAAGAATGTTTATTTACCTTTCGTAATTTAAAAAAATTTATTTCAGCTTTTGTAATAATTAAAAAAATTTATTGAATCTAATTTAATCAATTTAAATCAGGATTGGTATACAAACGCTGTCCATAATAACGGTAGTTGGCTACCACAGTTACATCAATCCTGAAATGAAAATTTAAAAAAAGCGATTCTAATAAGGACATTTGTGCTCTTGTATAACCAGTCTTTTCTCGCTATTTTACCGGTTTGATTTTGAAATATCCTGAACGAAAGGCAAAATAACGCTAAAATACCAAAACACCGATTTATAACGGTATTTTGTAGATAAAACTAAATTTAGTGAGTTCAATTTTGAAATTAATGCTGTTATATTAGAAGACACATGCCACTATTGTAATCGTAGTATCAAAATTTTCATATGGGCAATTTCTGGGCGACGGACGCGACATTCGCACACTTTTAGTTGAGCCAAAAACAATAAAGGAATATAAAAATGCGGTATATATCCTTAGTGTATTGAAGCAAGAAAGAGTACTAAATTTGAGGATAAACATTGGGCAGAAAGAATCAATAATGTAGTAAAAATATATAAGCAAATATCAGCGAGAAACGGACGTGACATATATAGAAGTTATTGTCGCAATGTGGGTAAAGAGGGGTGAGGTTAATGCTAGGATCTGTCACGTGACTGGTGCAAACTGAACAGTTTCGAAAGGACCTACCAAATAATATTTTCCCGGACCGGTAAAAATAGCACAGGTCTGAATGGACCAGGAACGTGCCTGGTGAAAACAGGTCAAAAATCACAGCTTGTAAAACGCAGCCGTTAGCACAATCATGAGCTGTATTGAAATGGCCTCGAAACAGTAACGGAACTATGTTTGTTGTAAGCGAAAGAGTTTTGATGGGATGTTATTAGAGGAGATATCTTATTTATTACTTAATTTTTAATGTGAAAATTCTGTTCGAATCGAATTTCTTTTCGAATCGAATTACACAACAACACCGCAGAATATATTTCTATCAGAATTAGATCCGCACGTGTAATGTCTGAATGGAAATTAGAGTCTAAGTGAGAGAGATCCAGCAATATATAAGGGATCTCCTTGATTAAACCTCATACAGGCCAGCTCTAAAAAATATATAAAAGTAAAGGTTGAAATAACCAAAATCGAACCACTTTGTTTTATAAGTAAAAAAATATCCAAGATAGCTTTTGAAGTTTTTTTTTTATATATTTTATTATACAATCTACATATAGTACGAGGGCGGATCAATCGGCCTTATTATGAGTGCCATTCTCGTATTTCGACAGTTGTCGTAGTCGTAGTCGTTGTCGTTTTCAATATTTTTTGGTATCATGTAAATTTTCGACAACGACATTTTTGTAATTGATTTTTAAAAACAGGTTGGTTCATAATTATCACCATTTTAAATGTTTTATAATCTGTAGGCATTAAACACGTAAATTACACGTACAAATTATTGTTGTTTGTGAAATACATTTTAAAAAAGAAAAAAAGATGTTAAGTGTTGCTGCATTTTCATCTTCTAAAGATGAAGAAGAATAGACTACGACTGAGTTAAATGATATTCAAAGACAATTACGCCAACAGTCGAACATATTAGCCATGCCGAACTCCACGTAAGTAAATATAAAATAATGTATTTATTGTTTTCTTTAAGATTTGTTAGATATTTTCGTTTAAATAAGGAGGCTTTTAAATATGTCCTGGAAAGAATTACGCCTAAATTAAAAGAACACGTAAGAATCACAAGTTTGTCAAATATTTTAAAACTTTCAGCAACAGTGCGGCTAATCGCCGAGGGTAGTTATCAAAAGGGTGCTGGCAATGACTACAACATCAGCATGTGCCAATCATCAGTTAGTATTGTTTTCCGAGAGTGCATAGATGTAATGTATGATGAACTTTGCCCAGAATGGATTTATTTTCCAACCTAGGAAAGTGAAAAGTATGAAATCAAGGAATATTTTTACAACAAAACTGGGTTATAGGATGTATAGATGGAACCCACATAAATATTATATCACCACAAAAAGAGGAACAATTCAAATATAGATATTTTTACATTTTTTCCAGTTTGTTGTGAACAAAAACTTTAACGACGATTTTTTTAATATTTTATATTTAAATACGACACTGTTGGTACCGAAAATTGTAATAGAATAGTAAACAGTGATACATTCTGTCGTTTTTCGACAACCATAATACCGATTTTCAAAAACGACTTATTTACGAGACGACAACGACACTCATAATAAGGCCGAATAAGTCCGTGACTTTTTGAATGAAACACAGTTTTTTTTTGCAAAACAAAAAATTTTTTCTGAACATAATCTGCTTTTAGCTCAATACACTTAGTCCAACGTTTTTTCCAATTTTTGTATCCCTTCCAAAAAAATAGGATTTTTCGATGTTCATAAAATAGGCATTTGTTTGATCAATAATTTCATCGTTGGAGCTAAATCTCTTTCCACCGAGCCATTTCTTTAGGTTTATAAATAGGTAATAGTCACTGGTGGCTAAATCCGGAGAATATGGCAGATGAGGGTACCAATTCGTAGTCCAATTCATGGAATTTTGCCTTTTGCATCCCAAAAAACTGTTGCCATCACCTTATTGGCCGACAAAGTTACCTTGGCCTTCTTCGGAGCCGGTTCACCCGGAGAAACCCATTGTTTAGACTGCTGCTTGGTCTCTAGAGTGTTGTAATGGATCCATGTTTCATCCACAGTTACAAAACGCCGCAAAAACTCATTCAAATTGCGGTTAAACAACTCCAAACAATCCTTTAAAGTTGTAACACGATTACGTTTATGGTCAATTGAGAGCAAACGCGGCACCCATCTTGCAGACAGCTTTCTTAAACCCAACTGACCATTTAAAATCGAAACCACACTGCCATATGAAATGCCTATGGCATCAACGCACTTTTACTCTTCGATTGGCCAACACCATATCGTGGATTTTTTCGACATTTTCGGGTGTATTGACCTCAATTGGTCCAGAACAACGAAAGTCAGTAAACCACTTTTTTACCATTGAAATCGATGGTGCAGTGTCCCCATAGTATTTATCAAGGTTTTCCTTGGTTTGATTGACGGTTTTTTTTCGCAAAAAATAATGTTTAATGATCACTCGAAATTCACTTTTTTCCATTTTTAAAAAAATCCACGATGTTGTATGTTTTGAACAGCTGTTAAACGCAAAGTAAATGACGGAACTTACTCAAAATTTGACAGTAGTATATTAACAGGAGGTACTTGATGGGAGCAGTTCGAAAAGTCACGGACTTATTGATCCGCAATCGTAACTATCAAAATGTAAAAAAAAATAATTAGAAGTCGATTGGTAAGTAAAACATCGCACTTTTTTTCGAATTCGTCCCATTAGTTTTTGCACGAGATTTTCATCCACTTTTCTGTCTGCCAAATTCCATTAAGATTTGAACTCTTCTACAGTTGACACCGTCATTCCTGTCTTCTTTAATGTTCCTTTTATAATTGACCAATATTTTTCTACTGGACGTAGTTCTGGACAATTTGGTATATTTTTTTCGATTTTGTTGTTGTTATACCATTCAATCGTGGCTATTGCATAATGGCATCTGGCTAGGCCAGGGCAAAATAACGGTTTTGTGGTGTGAAATCTTACAAATGATAAGAGCCGCTTTTTTAAGCATTCTTCTCTTTAAATTTATTGTACACACAGAGAAATAAAGTGTTAACCGAATTTAAAAGTGTATATTAATGGTAACAACTTATAAATTCAGTTAGTACAACGATATTTACATCAGATTTCAAAATATTTTGTGTCTTGCCACTAAAGTTCAGTGGAATTAATCGAACTTTGTTGTGAAAACTAATTTTAAGCTGTGCTAACCGACTGAGATTCGTAATAACCGAATTTGAGTCGTAGTTACCGAATTTCAGTTGGCAAATAGCTAAATTTTTCTCTGTGTGTACCAGTTGTAAAGTAAGGGCTTGATTTTTCTCCCACAAGAAGAAATTGCTTGCCAAACCAGGTACTTTTTTGGAAATTTAAATTAATTTTCTGTTTACATTTATCTGGATCATCACCACGACTTCATGCTGCGTAAAAGTCTTGTCGTGCAATGTACTGCAATGTACTATGCAATTATATTTTGTTAATTGTATTTCGTAAAGGAGTCGAATGCGTGTTTTTGCTGATAAATTTAGTTTTGCATTCCTGTCTGGACATGCCTGAGCTTTATAACACTTGAGTCCATAACGCTTGTTGACATTCTGAACAAAATTTTGCGATTTCTTGATTTTACTCGCGAATGCTCGAGTTGAAATGGTAGGATCCTTTTTAAAAGCTTCTATTACCTTTTCCGCTGTTTTTTGAGCCCTTTGGCCATGCTTACTCACCACCACTTCCACGATTTCTTTCAATTGGCAAGCTTTCATTAAAGTTTTTAATAACTTTTCTTACCGCGGAATATGTTAATTTAACATTTTTTGCTATCAAACGTATGAAAACACTTTTATTTTTATTATATTCGTGCATAATAAGTTTTCTTCGATTAAGCTCTGAAGCCATTATTTTACAGACTATTTTAAATTTCAAAAATCTTTTTATTGAAATAAAATGAGAAGATAATAGCCTACTTAAATCATAAATGTTATTTTGATTAGTCAAGTATTTTTAAAGAAAACAACGAGTAAAAATGGTTTGATTTTGGGTATTTATACCTTTGAGGTAGAGGTTACAATAAGAAGCTACCGTGGTAATATGGTTCATGCATACCGACTCAACATAGATCTGGGCTGTGCAGTTGACTAGATTACTATTCCCACCATCTCTAATGTTTTCCGAGCATGTGCTGAATGCTTTTAAATTGTTAACCACTTTTTAAACAACACGGCAAACATAGCTCATTTGGACTCCATATAGCCTCTGCTGAAACTAGAAGTACCGCTGCTACAATAACGCCAACCTAACACATACCTGCAAAAACTTAATGCGAAAAGTGCAAGACTCCATAGACCAACACAATTATCCGACAACCCTGAACAACATCCACGTAGCTGCAATGCGCTGAATGATGGGTAAGTTTATAAGTACACGCAGGGAACTTCTGCTTTAAAAATATGTAATTTTTAATGTAAATGTAAGTTATTTGTAGAAAAAATTAAATTTTTTACTAACCTTGTAGTTCATTTAAAAAACAAACCACATCAAATGACTGTTTTATGATTTTACATTAATTTTTTAAAGTTGTTATTTTGTTATTTAAAAAAATTAAAAAGTAAATGGTTAATTTTTACTACAATTGTTACTACAATTGTTAGTAATATTTTTAACATTAAAAATAAATGACAAATGTTAGTTGAATTTAATGAAATGTTAGTCGTCCTTTCTTCAAGTGAAATTTCATTTGTTTTTGACTACAATTGCAGTGGTCTTTACCTACATAATATCCTAAGTGTATTACGTTTTAATTTAAGTTTGTCTTTTGTGTTAGTTGTAATAATGTTGATATAAATTTCATAAACATTTACAGATTATAAACCCTTCTGTTTAGTACCCAATGGGTATGTCAGAAAGAGGCTCAGAAGATGGAGGGAGTCGGAGTTTGGGGCCTATTGGGCCAGATCGCCTGGGTAGAGACAGGCGAGGCTGTTTATATCTCCCTCTGGGGAGAGGTCGCGGAAACTCTTGTCTATGACGAGGGACGAACTAAGGACCGTGACGGGTTACCTCACGGGACACTGTGGCCTTAGGTATCAATTGTACAAGATGGGACGATCCTCTACGACTACGTGCAGGTTTTGTGAATTGGAACCCGAGACCTCAGAGAATGTTCTCTGCAAATGTCCGAGGCTCTCCGACAGGAGGGTGCGTTATTTTTGTGGTCGAATAGTGACGCCATCGGACGTTTGGAACTGTTTACCTGGTAGGATAGTTGGCTTCGTAGGGAGCCTGAACCTATAGGGTGTATTCGCTGGCAGCACAAAATACCAACTTCTGGTCGCAGTGCATAGTGCCACTCTAGTCTAATAATACCGATTATAAACATATCACACTTTTTTAATATATTATCATATCAAGCACGTTTACTACGTTTAATATTGAATTGGTACCATAAACCGATCTTTATTTAAATTTCCAAGAAATTGTGTATACAACCTACTTCTTAGTACTTTGCCTATGAAAATCCGTAGGTTCACTTTTATTCTCATATGTTGGTTTAGATCTCTTACAACTAGGACTTTCTGTACACATAAAAAAATATGGGCCAAAAATATCTAATTAATCGATTGTTTGAATATCAATGGCAATTTAAACAATTTTTTTAATTGATTCAATTGACAACATGTAAACGAAATTTTTAAAAATTTGGCAAACTATTTTTTTTTATTTTATTTAGATTAAATAATCAACCAAAGGTTTAATTATATCAATAAATTATTTAATTTGTAAATAAAAAGAAAAAAAAAATCGCAAATGATTAACTTTTAATAAGTTGAATAGTTTACCGATTTCAAATACACGCAAAATCGTAGTTATTTCACTAGAGTTTGCAACACTCTTTTGTTGAGATATTCGTGTACGCACGAAAACTTAATTTAGTTTCGTGTTTTATCTGTGGTAATAAAAGTGCACATGTGGATT
Source organism: Delia radicum (assembly GCA_021234595.1). Taxonomy (NCBI): domain Eukaryota; kingdom Metazoa; phylum Arthropoda; class Insecta; order Diptera; family Anthomyiidae; genus Delia; species Delia radicum. The sequence goes on from JAEKOY010000494.1 coordinate 14,650, forward strand.
TAAATAAACCTTATCGAAAAAGGACAATTAAACTATTATTTTTGTAAATAATTAAATTTCAATAAGTATAAGTGTCATTAAACTATCATTTTAAAGCTGTGTGTGATTTTTTTAAGAAAGCAATTCAATTACAAAAAAAAGTTCAAGACAAGACAAGCAAACAAAATTTTTTTAGTTAATACTATCATTTCAGTGGTAGGTGCAAAATCAATTAAAATATTAATTAATTCAATAAAATTTTTAATTGAAACCTGTTTTTAATTTTTTCTGTGTATAATAATCCTATTCAATGAATGCTTCCCTTTCTCGTGAACTTTTTATTAGGTTCGATTTTAAAGGTTGCGGGTTGTACAGGCATCGAAATAGGACGATTTATAGGTGAACTATTTGAGAAGGACATACTTTATTTATGTGCTCTTTCAAATCTTTAACACAGTAATTAAAGGCAACGTTTTTTTTTTTAATTTAATTACGATAATAAACACTGGGTAGCTTTTTTCTCTACTGTTAATTTAAAAAGAAGCTATGCGCATCAACTGAACTGCTAATTGATCTTGATATTTAAATCAAGAATTATGTCTGTTTAATCTACAAAAAATACGCTCTTGAATATTTATTATTACAGGTAGGTGTCAGATCTTGGGTTTTGCAGTCCACACAACTGGCACGGAAAGTAACTTGCTTTTAAATTCTTAACGATTTGAGGGGAATAAAAATAAAACAAAAAAATGTGATTTTTCTTTCACAGTAAAGCCTTTTTCTGAGAGTTCTTTTATGACTCATAAAATACTCTTAAATATGTTTCATTTTTGATTCATTTATAAGTGTTGGACAAATTTTCAAACAAGCTCATAAATAAGAATGAATTATGTTTTATTTATGACTCAGAATTAATTTCTGAGCTCATTAGATCTATGAAATGTACTTGGATGGAACTCGTCCATTGAAACTTTTTATTAAGTTAGTTTTAGCGAAATCTGAATTCTAATTTGGGAGAGATTTCTTGTGAGTTTTTTTTTTTTTTTAATTAGGAACTTGAGCAAAAAACTTGTTAGTCTAAAATTAAATAGGAAAAGTTTTCAATAAGAGATTCGTATATTTGTTATAAGTTTTTTGTTTTTTATAAATTATTCCTTTTTTAAAATTGTAATGTTTTTTTTTTAATTTAACACTCCGACTTTTCACAACTGCCATCTTTTATCTCTTCAACATCATTAGTCATATCAACCTATAAAAAAAAATATAAAAATAGGTTTGCATTTAATTTATTAAAACCAAATTTAACAGTTAAAACTTACCGATATTGTTGAATTTAAACTACTAAAATCGATTATGTAACGTTCTTTTAAACTATCATATTTAATGACATTAACAAAGCGTTGACCCCAGTAAATTTCTTTGGGCACATACGAAGTTCTAGCCTCGGTTACTTGAGCTGTGGCCGGCGAAACACCAACAATGCTTACATACAATTCAAATTGAGCGTTATTGAAATCTTTGGCACATTTAAAATTATAAAATGGTGATGTTTCATCGATAACATGACATACAATCTCTGGCCATATAATAATTTGTTCGCCATTATTTTCCAGCTTTAATTCGGTATGGGTTTTAATCAATTCACCTTCAGTAGTGCTAAGAAATAACATAATGATTAATTACATCAAAAAATTATATTATTTATTATCCTAACTTACGGTTTATCGATAATCATATAAACTCTAATTTTGGATTCTATGCTTTGCTGCTCTCTAGGATCACAGACACGGAATAGCAAACATAATTTACCATCACGATAACAGATCTTAAAGTAAGAAAGAAATTGGTTCCATCTCTATATAATACACATATTTTTAATTTACATACCACAGCTTTGTCACTAAATTTCAATTTAGTTAATTGTTTGGCGGGCCTAGCAGTTTTCGCATAAATTATACTTATCATTCCACCTTCTATGGCAATTGAGCAAATTATTTGCAATATAAATAAAAACATTGTTTCTGGACATTCTTCACTGGGATATTTTTCCCCAAAACCAATTGTAGTTTGAGTTTCAATCGAATAAATAAACATTGAAGTAAAATCATAGACACCAATAATACAAGGGTCTTTGCCTTCACCCAAACGTTCACCAGTCACCTCATCGAACATAAGATCGCCATGAGAATAGGCCACCATATAGCAGAGTATGGCAAAAAAAGTCCAACTAAGAAAGTAACTACCCACAAACATGGTTAACATGTATTTCCAATCTAACTCAATCTATGAAAGAAATTGTAAATAAAATTAAGTATTGTTTGCAAGCAACATTTTCACAAAATACAGTAAGGGTTTTCAAGTGAATATGATTCTGGAATTAGTAGATGCAAGGTTATTAGTTTTGTACATACATATACTTTATTAATTTAAAATTTATAAACAAATGTCAGGTTAAAATAATATTTTTTTTTGGTTATTTTAATTGATTAATCATATAAACTAAATTTAACACGTTTATCGTTATTATTCTCTAATTTATCATCACTAATTTTCTTCACATCACTAATTTTATTCTCATCTCTAGTTTGTACAGTGTCCTCTAATAATTTTGTGTCATTTTTTATTTCTTCCTCACATTGCAATGATTCTTGTGCGTTATTTACAGTAGATGATTTTGTATGCGTTAAATATCTTTTAGGTAAGATTAATCTTACCAGAGTTGTAACAAAATCTCTTATATAACGCCAAGATTTTTCGGGAATTCGTTTAAATATAACATTTTCTCTACCATTTTTCTCAATAACACGATAGGGTTTGCGTCGATTATAAAAGGTATAAGTTTCTGGAACCGTATAAATAAAAGTCAAATGAAAATTAATGAACTGTTTTTGTTATGTACATACCATTCCTTCTAAGATCTGTATTCAGTTCAATTGTACTTCCAGCCCATTCGGTGGTAACAAAACTAAAAGAAGAGTTTAACAAAAATTATGAACAATTACGGTTATTCTTAAATTATGTGGGTCATTTAATTCTTTAATTGAAATTGTACTGTTTTAGTTTAATTCGTAATTATGGATTAGGTTTTGAAAAAGGAGAAAGAGGAAAAGGAAGTTATGTTTATGCACTTTTAATTCACTCTTCTCTATTTTAATAATATCGTTCGCTTTGTGGCGACCAGAAGACTTTATTTCGTAGTCTCTATAGCTTTATAAAAACAATGGTTTAAATTTCTCTATATTGTGAACAGCAGGAAGGATTTCAACAGGGAGTTAATTTAACACATGGCTATCTCGATTGATAAACGAATTTTTTATGTAATTTATTCAGTGATCCACTTCACACTCTCCTTCTTCGATTGATTACCTTGATAGATAGTATATCCCTGAAAGGATTATGAATTCCTTAAAATCTTGCGATTCAGTTAAATATCTGTTGAAATTTACATCGCATCAGGGATGATTTAAGTATGTTTTTTAAGAAATATAAAATCTTCCATGCAATTGATTAAAAAATCCAACAAATCCATAATTTCGTATTACATATAATATTTACTAGAGATTTGTTAAATGGAAAAGCGCCAGAAGGTGGAAATACTCGGAGATAATATGGATTTCCTTTAAATTTTAACGCTATCAGGAAGCATTTCAACATGGAATTAATTTCACACATGGCTAGCTCGACTGGGTTAGGTTAGGAAGTGTTATGTGCCCAAGGGCACATCTCCATTCGGAGACCAATACGGTCCATTGTGAATCCCTTCAGTGAAAAAGTAAGAAAGAATAGGAATAGACAGATAGATAGATTGAAAGATAGATATAAAGAAAGGTAGAAAGGATATATACTCCCCAAAACCAGCTCCTATCGTCCCCTTACTAGAAACAGCCGTCTTATTTCCCTGACAAATCTCAGAAAATCTACTGGACTGCAACCAGCGACACACCCAAGTTCGTGGTGAAATCTATCTCCTAGCCTGAGACCCTGCAACCTAGGACAGTGGCACATTATATGCTCAACTGTCTCCAGTTCTTCAACGTCCTCGCACAACCTGCAAAAGTCCGGTATGTCCCTGTCCCATCTGCTTGTGAAAGCCCTGACAGAACAATGACCGGTCAGGAACCCCGTAAGAGTCCTGAGACCATCCCTGTCCAGTCCCAAAAGAACCTTGGTTGATTCTGCGTCCAATGCGTACCATAACGCCCTAAACACCCTGCAATCCATTCTGTCCCTCCATGACTGGTTAACGGTTTCGCGGAATCCCTTCCGTATAACCTCAAAGTAGTAACATAGGGCGGGGCTTTACCCCCCTTCCCTTACCGCCAAGTCCGGATTCGAACCCTCCCTCGCAAGATCGTCCGAAAACTCATTGCATTCCACCTTGCAGTGTCCGGGTACCCAACACAGCCTCACAGTGAATGCCTCCATGAGCTCCCTCGAAGCACACCTACATCGTACGACCTAGATCCCCCAACGATGTGACCCAGTATCACTTCCGTCGCCCTCCAGATCGCTAGGATCTCAGCTTGGAAGACACTGCACTCATCTGGGAGTCTGTATGACCTTTTCACGTCAGTGTCAGCAATATAAACACCGGCACCCGTGTCCATTTTGGACCTGTCCGTGAATACTGCCCACCCCTCGAACAGCACCTTGGATCCACGCCAGACTTCCCTGTTCGGGAAGTCCACCGGAGGTGTTCCACCGAAGTCTAAGGTCAAGATCATATGATCTGATATTCCCTCGAGATCTGATTCATCCCTCCTAGGTCTTACCAACGCAGACTCGTAGAGTATAAATAAGTTCCTAGCAGCCACACTCCTCACATAATGTTCAATTGGGGACAGATGCAGTATGATATCCAACGCTGCCTGTGGAGTGCTTCTCCTCGCACCTGTAATACCAAGAGATGCACTCCTTTGGGCCTTGTTGAGCATCTTCCTACAGCTATCCACACTCAATGCATCCCACCAGACAGTACATCCATAAGTGAGAATATGTCTAACTACCGACGTGTAAATCCAGTTTATCATATCCGGTCTTAGTCCCCAATTCTTACCGATGGAGTTTCTGTATGTGTAGTAGGCATTGAGTCCCCTCTTCATCCTTTCCTAAGTATTTCTCTTCCAAGACAATTTGCTGTCTAGGAAGCAACCCAAATACTTAGCACCTGGCCTCCTAAACTCCTCTATTTTATACTTCCTGGTAAAAAGCACCAGTTCAGTCTTGTTAGGGTTTACACCCAGTCCCCTATCTTTCGCCCATGCCGAGAGCTCGCCCAGCCTCACCTGCATAATCTCGCTGATCGTGGGCAAAAATATCCCCCTGACCAGCAGCACTATATCACCCGCGTAGGCAACGACTGATAAACGAATTTTCTCTGTAATGTATTTAGATTACCTTGAAGAATAGTATTTTCCTGGAAGGATTATGATTTTCCTAAAATTTTCAAATTCAGTTAAATATCTGTAGAAATGTACATCTTTTAAAGAAGAGGATAATTTTTGTTTAAGTACAAAATCTTAAATCTGATATTCAAATGCAATCAATTAAAAAACCCAACGGGATTTATAATTTCGTATTACATATTGTAGATACTATAAAGTTGTTAAATTAAAGCCCACCAGAAGGCGCAAACACTCGGATATCATATGGATTCCCTTTAAATTTTCCTCCACCCACAAAATAGGTAACACCTATATTCCTATAATAAGTCTGCGAGACTAGTAAGAGGTACATGGCTCAGTGTGTCCAGATTTTCAAAGAATCTACTAAATTCTCTAAAGTTTATTCCTCATGGCCCTGTTGTATCTTGGGACTAATGCCAGTTTCATCGATTATATGATATATGTTAAGTATATAGATCACATCCAATGCCTTCAGGGAATGTTTTTCATTACTATCCAGTTGGCTACTTTAGTCATAAATAAAAATTTCTGCTACGGAAAGCTGTAGTTGAAAATTAAAATCTTATTCCTTAGAATTATAAAGTTTATACGAAATGCTGAAATACAATATTGGGGTTATTCCCTACAAATATATCGCATAGTGTAGGTATTATTTACATGAAGTTTGGAAATGTGGAGAATGGAATTTGAATCAACTGTGATAGAACTTGTATACAACATATCGTCACCTGAAATGCAAAAGGACTTAACTGACTTAACCTTCATACCTAAACAAAATTCTTGACGATGAAAATAGCGGTTTTATAAATAAAGTTCGAACTTTACATGTTCTTGTTTTCGCGCATTTTTTAGTTGCCCTTTAAAATATTAAAGTAGGCCTGATTGCTTATGAAGTACTTCATCGAACTACATTTCCCCACTACATTGTTTGGTTCTATGAATAAAATGATCAGTTTTGTAGACGTTTTTTGCTTCTCCTGTAAAAAATAAATATGTTAGTTACGTCATTTTGCAGTTAAGGTGCCGATATGCATTGTTTAGCAAAAATAACAATTCAGCACCCTTCGCTGAAGACGGTCCAAAATATTAAAAAAAACTCTTAAGCTGCATTTAAATTACCCTAGAAATCCTATACTCAAAAAAATAAGTTTTGTAAATCAAGTAGGTATACTATTTTTCAGCAAAATTTTTTGCTGAAATTATGTATTCACCTAAAATTTTATTTATACTATACTTATTTATACAGCACTAAACTGTTTTCCACTAATGTTTTACTAATATTTTACTAACGTTTTACTAATTTATTTTGCTAAAAACAATTGTGCTGGTAATCACATTAATAGTTTGGACGACAACCAGATTGTAAGATATACACAGAATCATGCAGATGTTGCGCCATGTCAATATGTAGTAGAGACAAGGAAAATGATACTAAAAAGTACAAATCTTGTAAGACATATAAAAAAATCAACCATGAAAGATTTTTGGGTCTGTTTTTCATGCATAATAAAACAAAAGGACGCCAGCAATGTGTATCGTATACATATAAGTTGCGGATTATAAAACTTAAATTTTGTGTTGTCACCGGCTTGTGAAAGTAATTGTCTATTAATTAAATTAAAGACAAAATAAAATATTTAAATTTTTTAAAGATTAAATGTGTATTTGTAAACTAAATGATTATAGTGACTATTAATGTAGTGTGGTCAAATTGCAAACAAATATACGTTCAGGTTGACAGAGTAAAGCAAACGACAAAGACACATCTTAGGTAATTTTTTATGTTTCCTTTTTCTTATTGCAAAAACGGTTGTATATGTCATATTTTGTTATTTTTTTCGTTTATTTTCTGGAATTATCTACGGCATTTGACTTAAAGAGATGGCATTATTTAGACAACAATTGATGTAAATAGTTGAAAGATAATTTTGTTTATGTTATATATACTTATTTCTTTATATTTTCAGATATTAGATTAATGCATGCCATCAATGTGGGATAATGAACATTTTCATATTTTTGTAACGTATTGTAAATTATTTTTTTAAGAATCACAAAAAAATTTTAAAGATTTTCAGCAAATACATTAACTAAAGTATAATTTTTCTACAAATTTTTTAATTTTTTTCAATCTACTAATATTCAGCAAACATTTTGTTAACTTTTAGCAAGGAGTTTTTAATTTTTAATCAACTAAGTGTTAGCAAACCTTTTGCTGAATCAACTAATTTCATTGCTAAAAATCAGTGAGATTTAGCTGACGTTAGCAATTTTTTTGCAAGCACCATCTTGACTAAAATTTTGCTGACATTACTAACTTTTTTTTGAGTGTATAGATTTTACCATGGGAAGTGTTGTGCTAAAATAAGAGAAATTCTATATAAGGCTCATGTTTTTGTTCGTAACACTCGGTTTTGTACTAGATTTCATCCATTTGTGGTGGTTTTTCCTGTGAATCGCCCTACGCATTACAAAGCAAATTCGGTCCTCAATGGATCCACCAGTATGTAAAATAAAGTCTTCGCAGGCGTTTATCCTAATGCACTGCATGCATTAGCAGGGGGCATTCCTGAGTGTTGGTTCAAAGTAAAAAAAACTTTCTTTCGTAGTTGATCTAAGAAAAAAAATGTGACAATATTCACCGCTTTCGGTGTGGATTTTAATATCTTTTTTTCTTCACAGCTTTCACAGGGAGTTCGCACAAAGCGCGTGAGGTCACATATCGGATGTATCTACTATTCTACCTGTTTCCTCAAACAATTTTACTAGACGATAAATGAAAGTATGTGTGATCCGAACAGAGATGCAAGGATATTAAAAATTATTGGCGGCGGACTTCGTACTAACCAACTATTTTAAGATTTAAAAAATAATAAAATAATAAGATTACAAAAAATTCGATTTACTGCCTGTTTTTATACACTTATATTAAACGGCTCGGTCAGATAGGGTCGAAAAAATTCTCTGTGTCGGTGGCTGTGTGACATTGAGACATGTCACATTTTTTGTTAGACCAACAAAGAAAGAACTTTTTTTACTTTGAACCAATACTCAAAGGATGCCCCTAATAATACATTGCATTGTGTTGATATCAGTAAAATATGTTATGGGGAGGTAAAAAGAGGGAATAATGTTATTGGACATTTGACATAAATCTTTCTACATTGTAAGTTACAGGAAAGACCTCTGGCATGAGACGATTCCACATACGACGAGTGCAACTGAAAAACGAAATTTCCAGAAGCAATTTCGTTATTTTTTTAAAAATGCATTTATTTCAAGAAGTTTGATCATTTACAGACTACGTATGTATATGAACTAATCATGTTAAAAAACTCGCTAATTTTTCAATTTATTAGAAAATATACAATTAAACTAAAATTTGGTTTTCGGATATCAGCACTTTTTTTACGTTTTTTGCACCGATAAAAAATTTCTTAATTTTTTTTTTTTAAATTTTAACTCCTTACCTGCGTTGTCTAAAAACGCTGATTTAGGTTGGTCTATCAAAAAATATTTTAACCCTTGAAGCTTAAGAAAAACAAATGATATAAAAATATATATTGAAGATTTTATTAAAATGTTATGAATTTAACGGTTTAATTTTTAACGGCTTATTTTGCTGTTTTTCGAGCTTTTTTTTAAACTGTTAAAACATTGTTTGTATAGCTTATTTTGGTTGCCCTAGTTATAAGTTAACTTAAAATAAATCTATAGTTTCTAAATGGATGCTTGATGTTTATTTATTAACATTTACAAAAAAAAAGTATGAAAACATATCTTATCGTTTCAAACAAATAAATTCTGGCGTTCACTGAACTTAATCCTCAATTTGTCATCATAAATCTATCTCAATTTGCAAATATAATCTATGTATAAATTTAACTTACTTGTTGGCACTTTGACTAAATGAACCTAAACATTCGCGATCATCTACATACGATTTTTTACGTCTCTCACAACCAGGACTTTCCGGATAATAATCTTCTTCAATTAAAGTTTCCTTTTCCTGTGAACGTTTCATAGTTTTCGATGGTAATGGTTGGGGTTGTACAGGCATCGAAATGGAACGATGCATTTGTGGACTATTTGTAGAAGACATACTTTCTTTTTTTCTTATCATTTGATCGTTTTTCTTTTAAAAGCCAATGACTTTCATATGATGGAATATGAAGTGCACTATGAGAACTTTAGACACAATTACAAGTAATTAAAAGCAATTAGTCAATGTTATTTTTTTTTTCTTTTTTAACTTAATTAAGATAATAAATACTGCCTTCTTTCTACTTCTTTGTAGTGTTTTGCTGCGAAGGAGGTTGAATTTTGTTTTTCTTCTGTGAATTGTATTGCGGGTTTCGTTTAGTTAGTACAAGCTATGATCGTCAACTGAAAAGCTAGTAATTGAGATTATTGCGCTTTTGTATAGTACTCTACTAGTTTAATTTTGTATTTTAAATTAGTTCGCTTCTAAGATGATAATAATGATATTTTTCTTAACGATGATATGATAGTACATTATCTATAAGATACGCGCTTTTATATTTATTATCACAGTTGACTGCCTTTTTTTTGCTGCTATTTCAGTATTGCCACTTAATGTGAATGACACAAATCGGATGTATTTTTTATTCGGATGTGAAGATTATAGCATCTTTTTTTCTATATGCTTAAAAAAGTTTGACACTAGAATGTACGGAAAATGAAAGTTAAAACAACTGTAAATTCAGTTAAAAATGCCACAAAGATAATTACCGTTAAAATAACTAAACACTTAGTTGTTTTTACTACTGGAAAACAACTAATAAATGTAGTAAATATAATTAAAAATGTTGTAGAAATAACTGACAATTTGTGTACTACAAAAATTTTGAAATTTTGTTAAGAACTATTGTTTTTTAACCGTTATTTGTTGGTAGTTTAAAAATATTTTTTAACTTATTATTAATACAATGTTCCTTTTTCTACCA
>JAEKOY010000495.1:0-25000 GCA_021234595.1 Delia radicum
TAATAAAACTAATTTAATTAGATTCAGTACATATTGACTCAGTCATAACAGTTCATATCGATGGTGTTCCGATATGAACTGATTATGTAAATTATTTAGGTATGCAGTTTTCTTCAAATTTGCCATTCATTGCTCATTGGTGCAATAAAAATCAAAATATCCTCAGCTGTCGGTGTTTTATATAAATTTAAAAAACAAATTTGATTGTCATACGAAGATGCTAATATACCAAAGTTTGGTTCACAGTCATTTGACTTATCTTCCATTAAATTATGAATATAAAAATAATGCTTCCTTAAAAAGTCTTCAGTCGGCACAAAATAAAGCGCTAAAGATAGTATTTAACCTACCACTTACTTATAAGCAAAATTTCTAAAGAGATAACTATTTCTAAAAAGATAATTATCATACCTTGGATCTCTTTAGAAATTTTGCTACTACTATCCCATAAGAGGATTATACAGGATGCAAATATTAAAATTTGTTTTTAAAACAATCCAAGGATTAAGAAATTCCTCAATACAGTTTCAACGGCATGTGCAAGTTACGCATCGTCAAACAAGATAGAGTCAGCATTTTGTCGCCTTGAATTATCAGAACAAAGTATTCGTTTTGCTGAACCAAATGAATTCAAGATTTTACCAGTTTTACTGAAAAATAAATATTTTGATCCTCTCCACATTTAAAAGAAAAATGAAAAGCTTTTTATTAAACGGCATTGAAACACTTCTTACGTCAGATTTAATAAAAGCTCTAAAATATTTTTTTTATAATTCATTTTAATATAATTAAATAACAATGAATTCTTGTGAATATTAAATAATTTCAAGTAAAGGGTGTTTTTTATAGAGGTATATAACTTCGAAATGGAATAAAACGAAGATGAATTTTTTAAATTGACATGAAATTTACTTTATTTGAAAGATAATCTTCTGGCATTATAATTTAAATATGACTTCTGGCATATGACCGCCACGGCTCGCTCGGACGTAGTCTATTCTGAAGGTCCAATTTTCGATGACTTTTTTAAAAATTTTTGGCCATATATTGGCAATAACGAGGAGCATTTTGTCCTCCAAGTGGCCAATTGTTTCGAGCTTATCGGCGTTGACTAGCGGTTTCACATATCCCCACAGAAAATTGTCCAGCTGAGTTAAATCGCACGATCTTGGAGGCCAACTCACGGGTCCGAAACGTGAAACTATGCGGATACCAAACATTTCCTTCAATAAATCAATTATGGCACGAGCTGCGTGACATGTTGCGCCGTCTTGTTGAAACCACAGCTCCTGCACATCATGGTTGTTCAATTGATGAACGAAAAAGTTAGTAATCAGGGCTCTATAGCTGTCACCATTGACTGTAATTGACGGATAGACTAATTGGGGTCTTCCTCTACGCTACGCTCTACAGCAGCAATGACTTTTTCTGTACGTACTGTACGACGTCTCTGTGGATGAATATTATCATTTAGAGTAAACGTGGTACGAAAACGTTCCATAGTTAATCGAATTAATTGCTCTGATGGACGATTATGTTGACCGTAAAATGGACGTAGTGCTCGATACGTATTTCGAACAGAACCATGATTTTCAAAATAAATTTGCACAATTTGGAAGCGTTGTTCAGACGTCAGTGTATTCATGATGAAATGCCAAACCAAACTAAAAATAAATCACTTGACAGCTGACAAAATGGCCGCCAGTTAAAAAAGTGTTGCCAACTTAAAAAAATCGGAACAAAGACTTTACGCATCGAAACCAGTTTCTAAAAGCCATTTTTATATAAATATTTATTTTAAATAGTATAATAAAATGTGTATGTGTGTGTTGGAATAGCGGGAAATATTTTTTATTGATAATATTATAAGTGCACCTATCCCTCCATTTACACGACTTCCCTTTTACGCAACTATTTCTCGTGTTACCCGAGGGATGTGGAAATAACCTCGATTTACACGACTTTTTTTGTTGATTAATTGGTTTTGTAAACATAAAAAAGTCGAAAATTTCTTACTGTAATTAAAAAAGATAAATTATGTAATCAAAAGCCTTCTTAAGATAAAACGTTTCATATCAGAAATAAATATGGAACTATTGGAGTCGAAAATGTTTCATGAAAAGGTTTTGACGAATTTTTAAAAATATTGTTTCATTATCTAGAAAAAAATTCGATGTTCTTGTAACGAATTCAAACCAACAATTGTTTCAATACTTAAGACGTAAATGGACATATATCTACTACACTGGAAAAACAAAAAATTGGTGTAAAGTATTTCGAAAATTTTTATTTTTGTTTTAAATTATGGTTTCTGAAATAAAATTAGTAAAACATTTCACCTTCAAAATATTTTCAGATTTAAAGAGCAAGAATGGTCAGCTTTAAGGTGCATTTATATATAAAGAAATTGAATTAAGGGACTGATCGATTGTATGAAAATACTTTGAAGCACCCATATTTAGCTTAAGTCAACTTTCGTAAAGTTCCATCTCTACTAATTTGGGGTTTTTAATAGCATTTCAAACAATATAAAATAAATAACAAATAAAAAATAAAAGAATTAATAAATACAAAAAACACAGAACTTATTAGCAAATCTGACGAAAATTTTGAAATTCAAATAAGTGTAATATGGTCCTTAATTCACTGAAAAATTAACAAACATTTTGAACCAAATTTACAAACATTAAAAAATAAACTAGAAGTACAAAGTAATTATTTTACTATTTTTATGAGTAAATTGGCATCTATTGTTCTGTGTTTTCTTCGTTAGTTTAAAAATATTTCCATTAAAATAATTTATACGCTCAGGGAACTTCTGCCTTAAAAATTTGTAGTTATTTGGGTTGTAATACAGTTTACATTTTTAATGTAAATGTCAGTCATTTGTAGAACAAATTCAATTTTTTTACTAACCTTGTAGCTCATTTAAAAAAAACAAACCACATCAAATGACTGTTACATTCATTTTGTACAGTAGTTTTTTGATATTTGATAAAATAAAAAAAAATAAATATTTATTTTTTACTAACATATGTGGTTTATTTCTACTACAATTGTTAGTAATTTTTTGAACAGTAATTTGTTTTCGACTACAATTGTTATCATCTTCACCTACATAATATTCTTAGTGTAATATAAAAAAACGATAGTTTTTAGGCATATTTAGCCGTTTTTCGATTTATACGATTTTTCATACAAAATTTTTCAAATTCGATCTACACGATTTTTTCGGGAACGTATCTATCGTGTAAATCGAGGGACAGATGTACATAACAAAAACTTATGTAATTTTAAGTAAAATGTTACATTAAAAAAAAAAAATATATACAATTAATCAAAACTTTATTGCGTTTGGTTCGGGAACTGTTTTAACGACCGCGAATAAGGAAGATCATGTTTCTTAATATTTTGTAAGGCCTAACGAGTATACCATATACTTTTTGATATTTGCAAAAAATTTAAAGAGTTATAACCCTAATGTTCATACTAAGACAATATATTAACAAATGCAAACATTTATTCAGTTTTCATATATTTTCTGAAAATCTTTTATATTTTTGACTATTGTATTAAGATGACTGTATTAATAATCTTTCTAAGTTGAAAATCATGCGATTAGCTTAAAAATGCAACATACTTTAGTTTAGGGTTGTCACAAAAATGTGGGCAACCCTAAAACAATCTGGCAACCCTACACAAATTTTAGTTTATTTTTTGGACTCAGCGCGTGGATTTAACCCTAAAATATTTAATTTGTTTTATCACCAACAATTTATACCGATCTCGGCCCCATAATAAAAGTTTTACAGAAAGTTAACGAGACTCTAAAAAAGTTAATATTTTTACACATAATAGAAAATTTTGTAAAAACACTCTAACTTTCCCCGCCCAAAACCTTTTCGTGGATCCGCGCCTGAGCATTGGGCAATATTTATAAACAGTTTGCCTAAATATCAGACAAATTGTAAAACATTTATGTGCGTTTTCAAAACATTTTAGATGTCCAACCGATCTATTTTGGTGGCAGATAAGAGAGTATATCCTTTTTCATGGACCAAATTTTAGCTATTTATATTAATATACAAAGAAGTTATATAGTTATGACGGTATTTTACCACAGTGGTTAGACTTTTGAGCCGTTAGCAATTTATAGGGTATAAATAGGGTATACAAAATTGTCAATTTTCATGGGACAATTTTTTAACGGGAAGGATTTTGGTGTCGACCAGTGTGAACAGACAAATTTTAGACCCTGGTCGCTATTAACTTTTTTTAAATTTATTTTATTTATTACACTTTGAAACTATAAAATGTAGGTATTATATATATTTTAAGTAGAAATTTATACAGACATCCCTCATTGACTTGTTTAATTAGTTTGGACTGAGTTTGGATTTACTAGTGTTGCTTTAATCTTTACGTTTGCATGTTTTAGTTGAGATTTTGTAGAGATTTTTCCCGATATTTTAATATTGCGATTAGAGTTATTAGTTGCATACGAAGAAATGCCTGGTTTTAAATTGGTGTTATTCGCAGACGAATTTTTGGAAGTTTTAGTGATACTATCTCTACGTGGTAGAGAATTTGAAGAAGTTATATTGGTTACGGATGATATTGAATTACGTATATTAGGGTAACGCTGAGTTATACTAGCACAGGGGATGTTACTGCCATTATTTTTAGAAGATGTATTAATATTTCCTCTACATTTTACTGAATTAGCAGAAGTTGTACTGTTTTTAGAAGAGATACGTATACTAGGTTTACTTTGAATTGAATTGGCAGACATAGTATTACTCTTTGAAGAAGGTATACTATATCTACGTAGCGCAGTGTTTTTAGTAGCCGGAATACTGAAAGATGCTGATCCTTTATCACTTGGTGTTTGGGAAGTACTTAAAGCATTACGTGGATTTATACTATCAATACGTGGTAGAGAATTTAAAGAAGTTTTACTGCTTATAGAAGAGATTGAATTACGTATACTAGGTTTACGTTTAGTTATATTATTACAGGTGTTGGTAATGTCAGCATTTCTGGATGGTGTATTACTACTTCCTCTACGTGTCACTAAATTCGCTGAAGTTATACTGCTAACAGATGAGATAGAGTTACGTATACTGGGCTTACGTTGAGTTGGATTTGTATAGGTGGCACAATTTATTGAAGATGTACATATGCTACTCCTACGTAAATTTGATTCCTTTATACTTTGTGTTGAATTTTGGAAATAAATTTTTCGATCCATACTCGTAACTGAATTAGTCGAGCCCCTCCTTAGTTCTGTATTAAATTTAGTTTTGACTTTAGATGAAGCACTAGTACCAGGACGTTTTATGTTACTGGGAATCACTGATTCATTCGAGATTTCTCCATTCCTACATTTTGTATTTGTTGTTTTACACAATTTTTGAATGGATTGAAAATTTGTGTTGGATTTTGGTTGATTACTTGTCAAAGAAGATCTACGTATATTATTTTTGGATACATTTTTTTGTCCGATATTTGTTATTGAATTCGATGAGATATGATTAGCTTTGAGATCAGAGATATCACTGTTTAGGGTAGAACTTGTTGAGATGAAGTTATTCTTATGTGTTATGTTGGATTTTTGTGTAGCATTTCCATTAAATGGTGTAAATTTCTTAGTGGATTGACTATTTCGGATTGATTTTGCTGGTTCAAGCTTAAATGAAGTTGTGCGAGTTGGTGGAGGTAATTTTATGTCTTCCTTTTGAATTTTTTCCATGGGCTGTATCAAAGTTCCTGATGGTGGAATTTTTAATTGCTTAGTTTTCATTTTATACTTTTCCAAATTTGTTTACAGAGAAAACAGATTCAAAACTGAATTTTTTGATTGTAACAATAGAAATCATTTGATATAACAGAAGTTTTTTTCAGAAAAAAATTAAAAAGCACATCCAAAAACCATTCGATTTAAATAATTCGGTTGTCAGCACGAATCTGTTTTCTGAGAGTATATATTGGTTGTTACACTTAAAGAATTTTTAGAAGATTATTAAGGTAATTTTGAGTAAACCAATGGATCAATTTATATTTTTCCAGAAGTGTTAGGCAACTCACCTGCCGACGATAAAGTTTTATTGGAAACTTTTTCTGTAGCTTCTAATATCGATTTTGATGCTGGTATTGTAGCTTGTGCTGATGATGTCTTTGTCAAATGTAATTTTTGAGCAAATTGCAAGATTTTAGATTTTTTCTCCGGTTCCTTGCTTAAATTGTTATTACTACAATCTGCTGTTATAGTTTCATTTAAATTTTCGGAATGTTGTGATCTTTTCGGTGATAATGATCGAATTTTGTTCATGGGAATTTTTAATTTGTTAGCAAAACGGCTAGAAAATGTTTTTTTGGATGGGGGCTTTTGCAGCAATTCTTGTACTTCTTTGTTACTGGAAAAATGCAAAGTTGTAGTGTCTTGATTTGGTGTTTCCTGATGTGGAGACTCTTTAACATTGGCTGTAGAGGTGTTCGACAACTTTGGATTGTGTTTAGATGTATCTTTATTACATCTGGAGTTTGCTTTTATCTCCCTCTGAGCTTCTAGATGTGAAATCTCATTAAGTGTCTCAACTAGAGGACAGTCCAACGTTTGATTTCCATTTACAAAATTAGTTCTTTGATTGTTTGATTCCTGCGATGTATTATTTAAAGTATCGATAATATGATCTTCCAAATTAGTATCACTCACTTCATTTTTTATTAGCTGACAAGTGGAGGCACTATTTGGTATTGATGTAGTGGTTTTGAGTAGAGAATTTCCATTATTAGTCTGAACTTTTGGAGACGAATTCATGGGTTTTGACTTCTCTTGAAAAATGTTTTCATTCGAAGCTCTTAAAACTGGTTTAGTAAATGAGGCAACAGAATTGTGATTCTGTGGTAACTTTATTTCTTGAGCTGTTTTATCAATAATTGGATCCCAATCGACATTGTTATCAACATTTGAACTATTTATTGGGATAGTTTCCTCATCGCAACATGGTTTTCCTAAACTAGAGACAAGTTGTTTTTCTTCTTGCAAACACTTGTCATATAAGTTTTGCTCAGAAGGGCTTTCACTTAAAGATTTGTCTGAGACCTTATTGTTTTTGTTCAGAGATAAAGTCTTAGAACTTTCGCAGCCTTGTTTTTGCTCTTCATTTAATATAATATCATTTAATTTCTCATTTAAAATTTGTGGGTTTTTGGAATCATTTGATTTATTGGGCAGAGCCAGCGAGCTTATAGGGGGTAATTCTCTAATCGGACTAAAAGTAAATTGTGCTCCACCTATTTTAGGTGTTTGAACATTCCAGTTGTAAGCATTTGTTCTAGTTGGAGTGGCTAGAGAGTTTCTTGGAGGACTAAATGAAAATTCTCTTCCCTCTATTGTAGGCGTTCTTAAATTACTTTTAACTCTTTTAAGTTCTTGTTCATTAATTGAGCTAATACGATGGCCCAGTTTTATAACATTAGCCAAAGCTTTAAAGGAAACATTGGGACGTCTTAATTCTACTTCTGGCGCCGATAGAGGATCTTTTAATAATTCATTTTTATTATCATCTGTAGGAATTTTAAGACGCATAGCATTTCTTTGAATAGAGTTTCCTTTAAATTGATCTGACCTTTCCTTACAATTTTCTTTAGTTTCCAACTCAGCTGTAAAGGATTGCGAACGTTTGATATCTAAACGCATTCTCGGAGTGATTGGTTCTTTAGTTACTTCACACCTTTGTGATATTGGTTCAAAACTTTTGTTTTCATTTTCAAAAGGTTTAATTGTATCAAAATTAAAAACGGGTTTACTTTGTGGCAAAGGTGTTCGAATAACTTCAACAACCGATGAGGAATGTTTTGATTTTCCAGTATCATTATCTAATGTAGAATTAGATCGTATAACAATTTGTAAGCTTTCACCCCTAGGTGTTGGTTCATGTGTCGAAATTGTTAAACATTTATCTTCGGGTAAAGTTTGCAAAGTACGTTCATTTCCTAGAGTAATAGAATCAGAATGAATTTAAAATTAGTTTACATGGCAACTATAAGTCATTATTTACCGTTTGATAACCGTCTTTGTAATAGACTCAGTGGCCGTTTAGAAGTTGCACTAACGACATCTTGTTTAATTTCATCTGGTTTTTTTACTACAGAGTTTTCTTCATTGGGAGGTGAAAGAATCGTAGATGACATACGTTCTCTATCATCTCTGATATTAAATTTCAATAAATCTGGACATTTATCTAAGCTGTTTTTACGGGATCTGGGTCGACCTGTAGTTGAAAGTACTTAATTTAATTTTATTATATTTATTAGGTATGTAGTGCAGCAAGATATTGCAGTTTCAAAAGATTCAAAGCAAAATTAAACTCAACCAGAGCCCCCAAAAGGTTTTAAAAGCTAACTCGAATTTTCAATATATATCACCTCTTGATCACATTGATTATCCAGATTATTTAATATTCCCCGAGAAGTTTGATACTAAAAATTACCGAAATCAGTTTAGCTGTTTAAAAGTTATAAGTGAAAATGTAAAGACACTACAAAATAATTGAAAAGTGTACACACATTTACTTCTTATCTCTTGAATTGTCGAACCGCTTTTTACCCTTTTTCGGAAGGATGATAACCACTCTGTATATGGAACAAACAAGCCCACTTGTTTCTGCAATAGGATCACTAGGTCTCGGAGGTTGATGCATTCGTATTTTATGTACATAAAATAGGTATTTAAATTCGAAATACATGTACAGTAAAACTCGCTTAAGACGACCTCGGTTAAGACGAACCCTCGGTTAATACGAACTAATTTAAAAGTCCCGATGTTTTGGCAACAATTTTCATATAAAATACATCTTTTAATACGAACCCTCGGTTATTACGAACCCTCGGTTATTACGAACTGTTTTAAGCAGTCCCAAAAACTCGTTTTCATACAAATTACCATGTTTAGTACACTCTTTATCCGTTTAATGGGATAGACCTAATATTAATTCCATATCCGTGGATGACTTTCTAGATATAGATGCTAATGTTTTGACATCACATACTTTATCAGATGAAGAAATATTGGAAATTGTTAATCCTCCCGATGTTTTGAAAATTTGTCAAGTGATAAGAAGTCGAAATAGAGGAGGAAGTACCTAATATACAAACGGTACACAATAGTTTAATTAACATAAAAAAAATATATTCTAACAAAATCGTGTGCCGAAGAATCTGACAATCATATTTTGGTAATAGAAAAACTTATAACGAATGGAATCGTTAATTTAGTCATTCAGAAAAAAAATAACTGATTTTATTTTTAAATATAACGAATTTTAATTGAATTTTTAATTGTGTTAAAATCTGAATAATCTTGTTTTTGTTTTAATAAATACATATTTTTTATCGTTAAAAAAACCCGCTTAATACAAACCTCGCTTAAGACGAACTAATTTTTTTGGTCCCTCGGAGTTCGTCTTAACCGGATTTTACTGTACTTACGATTTTGAAATATGCACTTATTTTTGATTTTTTCAAAGTTTTCAATATTATTAAATCAATTTTAGTAACTTTTGCCTTTAAAAGGTAGTAAAAATGGAAGTAATTTTAATTTTAATTTTAGCAAAACATGCTAAAATATGCATTTATAGCAAAACACGCAACAAAAAATTCCAAAATATGCATTTATAGCAAAATATCCATTAACAAATCGATGCCATTTTGTTGCAAATTTGTTGATTCGCAAAGATATTTGGTTAACATTATACTCCAGCTAACGACAACAAACATGTATTTACATGAAGTTCCGAGCCCTAATGATCACCGTAAAATGAAAATCCGAGCTTACTCTGCAAAACTCTTTGGGTTGCCCTAAATTTCTTGCAGTGTTATTAGTAAGAAGCAGTTACCTCTACATGGTTTATCAAACATATCCCGTGCAGACGATCTTAAATATTCTAATAGCTCATCTTGATTCTCTAAGCTATGTGGTCTTGAATTTGGCAGCTCTTCACCATTAGCGCATGAAGTTTCAGTAGATATAAAACAATTATTAACATCGTCCGAGTGATTGCTGGTAATACGTCGCCGTTTGAGTGATAAAACAGGGCTTGATTCCGCAGATGAGCCAGCTGAAATGAAAATAAAGTTGATAATTTTGAGTAAAAACTGTCTAACTTGAAAAATTAAGCCTAAAGGGATTAACGGCAGGACTAATCCTATGATATAACAGCAGGGCTTGTCCTAGGATATGATTAAAGCAGGACTTATTCTAGGATATTATTTAACATCCCAGGATATAATTTAAATGGTTCCAAGACTGGATAATCGATGTAATAACACCTAACTGGTTTAGGTAGTAAGATTTCACTCATTGGAAACTGTTTTCCAGATCCTTTGACAGTTCGTAGTTTTGGACGTTTTTTTTAAAACCCTTTTAAGACATTTTTTGGACAACTTTGATTGCTTTTTTAATTTTGAATTCTTGATTGTCGATCGAATTGAAAGAAACTTTTTAATTACACGATGTTTGAGTCTGACTTCTTGATGTCAAATTTTGGTTTCTTTTATTTTACTAATTAAGGGAAACATATTTTTATCAAAGTTTGCTTTAGATCTAATTGCTTTCTACTGCTGATCGTAAAATCTAGAAAGCTTACATATAGACCTAAAACAGCAAAATTACTCTTTAAAAGCTAGGAATGGATATTTTCGTGTTTTTCGATGTCTAGAATCCGTATTTCTGCATTAAAACAGAAATCCAATAATTTTTTTTTGTCGACTGGTGTTATTTACATTAAAAACGAATAAATTTTCCTAACTTAGGTTAGTTTGATCATGCGTTTCTATAGGTCAGTTAGGTAACCTATCCCTTTGTGTTTTTTCTGGGACACATTACAAGGTGTCTAAACTGTGCAATTACCCCTTTCATATGACAACGCCAAATTAGGGTGACCACTCCCTTTTATATGAAAAAAATCCAACTCGGGACCTTCCCCTATCACCTAGGGACCTACCCTACGTGTTATCCGGGACCACTATAACAAAGTATTATGCTCTGAAATAACAAAATTACAGCCAAGAAAATATTTTTTAAATTTGTTCCAACCCTATTTTCGATCACTTATCATAAATTATGATGTGAGCAAGATTATTCAAGTTCAAGATCATTTGTTTTTTGTTAAACACCGTGAACTGTTTATTTATTAATTCAAAAATTTTTTCATCCGCTAATTTAATGCAGACTTTATGTCATTTCGCGTCACCGAAAATCTTCAGAGGACCAATTTAGAAGGGGTAGAAGATGTACCCAACTTATAATTTTTGAAGAAAAGATCAAAGCTGTCAGTAGATAAAGTCTGCATTAAATTAGCGGATGAAGAAATTTTTAAATTAATAAATAAACATTACACGGATATTTGTTGAACAAAAAACAAATGATCTTGAACTGGAATAATCTTGATCACATCATATTTATTATATTTGAAATTTTATATTTAAAATATTGTCTCTACAATCGATTCCTTGAAACTAGCTCCAGAATCCGTTCCAAAATATAATATATAAATGATCAAGAATCAGTACCAGAAGTCGGTCTTAAATAACCTGCTAGAGTAAAAGAGCCCGTTGGTACACTCAAAGGAAAACCTTCATCATATTCACAAAAACCTTCATAAATATGATGAAAGCTTCATTGTTTTTCGTCCAATAACGAAGTGTTTTAGTACACTATTGGATATGGACCATTACCACAAAAAAATATTTATGGCATTTTTCTATAAAATGATAAAAAAAAGTAATGATGAATTTTTTATAAATATTTATGAAAAATTTCATCATATTTGTGAAAACTTCATAAATATGATAATGTTTCATAGATTTTCATGCAATGAAACTGTTGTGAGACAAGGTACAATAATAAATCATTAGTGACAAAGACCTTAGGGAATTTATATAAAATGGCACAAGCAGAGGGAAATTTAACGCTTGCGACCTAGAACTAATTCAAGAAGTGCTTCTCAAAGACCCTGGCTTATTTTTAAAAAAGAGAAGCAACACTCAGGAAATTCTTCCTGTTAATTAATGTGTTGTTTTCTTTGAAAAGGGGATAGTAGAGAGGTGAAAGATGGGGAAAGATAAAGGGCTTCAAGCATGGCAACACTGTAATTGCGCGAGTAAAATAACTGTTTGGTTTTGGGACAATTTCAAATGAAAATCAACAGCAATAGAACTCTTTTTAAATTATTATGCATGACGTTGCCATAGGAAGAAATTCTTCACCCCTAGGACTTACCTAGGAAGTGTTACTGAACTCTAACAAAAAACAGTCTAGTAACATGTTATACGGAAGTCAAAGAGCTTATCTAGGACACGTTACCGAACTGTACATTTTAGGAGAATTCAGTTCTGTCAGAACGCTTTCAAATAAAGAAACCGGACTTGTGCAAGTCCATAAAAATTCCCTTAGAGAACATATATTAAAAAAGATTCGGAAACAAAAGTAATTTTTCTACAACCGGTTCTTTGAAACAAAAAATGTTGCTAGTACGTACCATATTTGGCTTTACGTGCTAATTCCTCAACTTCCTTTTGTTTTTGTCTTAATGAGGCAAGTTTCTCCGAATGCTTACGTCGCTCATTTTCCTTAACTGCTTCTTTGAATTGCTCACAAAATGTTTGAAATATATTAAAACATTCATCGAGTTTAAATGTGGGTGGATCTTCACAGAAGAAATCAGCCAATACTAAACGTAAAGACTCCAATTCATTTAAGCCATTTTTTAAATGACCCATTTGACTTTCAGCACTCTTTAGAAACTCTCCCATTTGTTGCTTGATATCCTCGTCGGTATTGGGCAATTCAATTTGTGCTTTAAGTTGTTGCAATGGTAAATCCAGATCTCTAATATCTTTGGGAATTTGTTCAATATTGATTCTAAATGAATAATGAAAATCTCAAAATATTGTATTGAAAATTTCAGCAATATTAATATGAAATAAATAATTACTTGGAAATATTTTCTAAAAAGCTCAGCTCATTGGTGAAATTTAATAAATCAGGATTATATCTTTCCACTTCGCTGGCTATTAAATGTAATAGATTCATTCCCGTTTTATTGGCACGTATCTCGGTTAATTTGTTTAAAGAAGACAATTTAATACCAGCAGCATTACCGGCATAGCCTCCAGAATTTAGAAAATTCCCTATAATTATAATCAAGCGTAAAACCTCCTGAAGGGCTTCATTCTTCATAAGATCTGCAAAATTGAAATATTATAATTCAAATAGGTATGTGTATGATCTTAAAAATTAATTACCATCTCCCGCTTTGAATATAGATTCCATACACGGTTCCAGATAAGTAATATTAATTGCAAATTCTTCTTTAAGTAACATACTTTCTATACGCAATCTGTAACTAAAAATGTAAAAGAAATAAGAATTTTGTTTGAAGTTATTGAATAAAGAAGGGCATTAAAACTCTTACTTGGGCACTGCCAGCAAGAGCAGTAAAAATTTTTCAGCATTCGCTAAACGTTGAAAATCACCATCGTAAGCTAATAAAACTTCTATTTCTTCTTTATCGGGTAGATATTGTAATAAATCTTTTAGTTTTTCGGGACCCAATACTTTGTGCTGACCATTGCGTATAAGTTGAATAATATCCTCAGTCGAATTGTTGCTAAAAATCGAAGGAAATTAAGTAAATTATTCCTTGTTTCTAAGTTGGTCATAGAAAAAGTTTTGAGAGTAACTACTAGAAAATTTTGCAATTTAAAAACTTGTTTTAAAACAACGGACTTTTGAAATGGATAGATACTAGTTTATAGCGTAGTTAGGGATAGAACCTGCAATCTTCTATGTACAACAAGTCCAACGCGCTAACCATTACACCAAACCCACTCCTTCGAGTGAGTAATACAGATTTCTTGGATCTACACATCTAGGAGCAACTATGTAAGCTCTGCAACAGTATAACCTGACATCTGAAATATGTTAAGTTCTCTTGAAATCTTTACAATGCAAGTAAGTTTTAAAGTTCTTGGATGGATTTGATTAGATTGTAATGTCACCGCGGCCAAGTAGATCTTTTACTCTTTCAGAGTTCTTTATTACTAATTACTTCCTTTAAAGTGAGATATTAAGTTTGAGTTCCAAATAACCATAGGTGTAACAAAATGTGTATCTAACAATCTGCTATTTACAGAGCCGTCAGCTTTCGGTATAATACGATTTTAATACCCAGTAGTTTTATCTTTCACGATTCATGTCATTTTGGTCAGTAAAATTTTGAAAATCCAAAGTGTTACGGTAAATTTTGGATACACATGCACATGCACTTGGACTTTGATTTCCATCCGTCTCGAGTGATATTCGGCTTTGGGGATTATTGATCAACTGGGAAGAAAACATGGATTTCGTCCATAGGAGAAATGGACATGTTAGTTGTGAAGATAAATTTCCATCTGTCTACGACAATTTTCGTTTGTCATAAATTTTTATTACCTTCACTCATGTAGTTTTTGAGTTTCAGAAAGTCTAAATGATAAAGGTTGTAAACGAGATTTTTTTTACAACTTCAAACGCGAATAATATGTACACATTTCTATCACCTATGGTTTTTTATTTACAGGTATACTTTGGTAAGAGCAAAACCCTTGGGAATAAAAATTAATTTCATAAATCGGTTTTGGGAAACCAAAATCTTCTTAAACATAAACCCATCTCGATTGTTTTTTTTCATAATTATTTGTTATTTGATTAGCTTAATTTATCAAATCGAAATGTGAGTACGTCGTTAGTGATTTTGAGAAAAAGAAAATTGTAAAATCGATTTTCCAACGAACACAACCCATGTTAATTTTATATTGCTCTATTTAAGCATATTTAATTCATCTACACAATAGACCGACTCACAAAAAAAGTTTACATTGTCCGCCCCCTTAAAATAAACCAATTTTTTTTTAGTTTTTCAAAGAATTTTGTACTTTAACTAAAGACAACGTATGCAATATTAGTATCATATGAAAGGTTCAACGGTATATAAAACATGTCGACTAGGGCTTTTCATTTCCCGGACTCTTTCATTTCCAGGGACAGTGGAAATTTATGAATGGTTCAACGGTATATAAAATATGTCAACTAGGGTTTTTTATTTCCCGGACTTTTTCATTTCCCGAGACAGCGGGAATTTTTTCGAATTTCCCAGGATCCCGGGATTTTCCGCTCAAGTAAAAGTAAATAAGTTTTACATAATTTGTGCTTGAAAAATTTATTTATTTTAAATAATACAAAAATAAATTTATTAACCCAAAACACACCATATGAAAACAAAAGAACTACCAAATACTTTATTTATAAAGATAAAATTAGGAATACTGGAAGAATATTTTTGGAATTCTTTTAAATTACGACAATATCTTATAATCCCTATTTTCATACAGTCTACAGCCGTTTTGTATTATTTGATCTTTAAGATTTCCGCTTTTAACAAACAATGTGGGAAAATCACACTATCGGATTTCCGGTTAAATCAAATTAAAAAAAAAAAATTTTTTGGACCTTTTTCTTTATTTTTGGTTTCAATTTTCATACAAGTTTGAAGTTTTTATTTTTAATATTTTAACTTTTTTGTAAAAGTTCCAAACGAATTTAAGTTGAATTAAGTTGAAACGTGGTTAGGGTCTTTTCCTAACAAGCATCATGACGTTAGAAAAAGACCCTAACCACGTGCTTGATTACTAAGAAGACAAGAATGGAGCAAAATTGATGATTAATAGGTTTTTTGTTAAAGTTCTGCCTATTATAGAGGCTTTAGCTTTTCTAAAACTTCGGTTCTGATGAGATATTTAGCCAGATCGAAATACTAGTATCAACCTAGCTAATATGTTTGATCGGTATAAACAATTTTTGTATTTTTTTCTATGGGCAATCTTTGTATGGGAATTTTTTTGAATTTTGCTAATTTTTTTCATTTTCCCCTGTGCTCTGGACCAAATTTTGAGAAAAACTTTTAATTAATCTAATCTGCAAATGTATTCGGTTTCTAGTGTAAATATGATGGAAATATAAAAAATTCGATTAGAAGAAAAAATTCAATACTCGTTTTCTCCCAGAATAACCTTTTGCGTGAATTTGTTTATAAACATACAAATATATCGGTTAAAAATCTTTGTAAAATTTTGAGTTCGCGAAAAAAAATTATGGCGCCAAAAAAATAGCATGGTGTAATTTTTTTCTTTAAGCCGAATTTTCATCCTTACATCAACTAGAAACTCAGTCGGCTTCCAGATTGGATTAATTTAAAATATTTTTAAAAAATTGGTTTAGACAACCGTGGAAGATGCATTCAATTTGCAAAATTATAAATTATTGGCACTTGACTAAAGAAAAATTTGAATACCGAAATTGAACTGATCAGTACATGAACATAGTTTTCCCACACTATTGATTTTTACCTAAAACGCAAACTAGTGCGATTTTCGAAAAAAAGCTGAAACACGTATTTACTTAAATTTAAAGATTAAAAGATTTCAATCTGACATTTATATCAAAAAAATCTCCGCAGAAAAAAACTAAAAATCCTTTTTTTTTTACAGAATATCTCTGAAAAAAGGATAAGTCTGGACATACTTTGCCATGTTTTATATACCGTTGGCCGCGCCATAAAAAAGCCTTATGGCCACATATGTGGTAACCGATTCTATGCGGGATCGGTAAAGGTAACGCTTTTTTTTTTTATTTCGGTAAGGGTATTATTATTAGGGGTAACGATATTTCTGTTATTTCGGTAACGGGTTTTTAGCGATAACGGTATTTACGTTATTTAGGTAGCGGTTTTTAGCGGTAACGTTATTTTAGTTATTTCGAAAACGTTATTTAAAGGAAAATGGGTTTTCAGTTATTTCGGTAACGGTATTTTAACAATATTTTACTTATTTCGATATCGGTATTTTAAGGATAACGGTAATATCAATGCACACCAATATTTTTAAACCTATCATGAACGAATCTTAACACATTATAATTTGGCGTCAGCACTAGTTATTTTTTTTTGGCGAAGTCGTTTATAAAGGCTGTTTTTATACAGGTATAGAACTTTAAGTTGGCAACACTTTTTAACTGCCGGCTATTTTGTTAGCTGTTAAGTGATTTATGTTTAGTTTGGTTTGGCATTTCAACATGAATAGACGCCTGAACAACGCTTCCAAATTATCCAAATTCATTTTGAAAATCATGGTTCTGTTCGAAATACGTATCGCGCACTACGTCCATTTTAAGGTCAACATAATCGTCTATCGGAGCAATTAATTCGATTAACTATTAAACGTTTTCGCACCACGTTTACTCTAAATGAAACTATGCATCCACAGAGACGTCGCACAGTGGGGTGAATGGTATCAAAAGTGGCGATTAATTCATAGAAGTCGTAATTTTAAAATGTTGTTATTTTTTATTGATTGATATTAATAAACACATAAAAACTCATCATTAAAAAAAAAAATTGTTGAAGAAAAAATTTTTTTAACGTTTTATGGGGTTTTTTGTATTTTGAAAAAATTCGTCTTATTTGACTATTTTTTGCTGTAACTTTGGAATGAAAAACGATAAATTAGTGAATTAAATTGTAAATTATAGCACACATTATGTGCTTTTAGAAAAAAAATTTTTTTTTGTTTAAATAAAAGGACTAAATATTTAATATGAATTTATATTAGCAAATTTTAAACTTTAAATTCATATATTTTCTCAAAAATCCATAATTTTGTAGATTTAACTCAAAAAGACACATTAGAAAATACTATTAATTTTTATTTATAAATATTCAACAATAGAAAACAAACATTTAAGAAAATAAACATTAAAAAATAGACTTATAAGGCTTTTGTATTTACTTAATTTCATTAACTTCATAAGTATTATTTACTTCCATGATCATCATCAACTTCATAATCATCATTATCTTCATAATCATCATTATCTTCAAAATCATCATTAAAATAGTCTTCATCATCACCTTCATCATCGCCATCATTATCGTTTTCACTGTGGGGAAGAACAAGTAACTCCAATGCAGACTTTGGCATTTGCTCCGTTTCTTTTTACAGCTATTTCTCATGCTTGAAATGAATGGATCAGAACTCAAAAGAAACCTATTGAACACGTCTTCTATGGTATTTTTCCTACTGCTTTTACGCGAAAAGTGCTCCCTATAACTTTTAAAGTCCTTATTTCTAGCTTCTTGAGATTCTTTAGTTAGTTGGCCAATAGGCAATGGTGAAAGCGATATAATTTCTGGCCCGTGAATAAAGTATTTATGTAGAGTAGGAGGCATATAATACCATGGATAATTTTTAACAAATAACCTGGCAGTATCATTAGCGAAATTTGAAAATTTTTCTATATTGACCTCGTTGCCACTGGAAACAACTATTAATATTGTATGCATATTTTTTATCAACTGCAAATCAATTTTTGTAATTTCGGCAGATACTTCAGCATTCTTAAAAAAACGCCTTGCAGTATTCCCATCGTTTGAGTTTCCAAAACCTGGTTTTGGTTGGTCAACAATCAATCCAGTTTTCTCTCTAAATTCCTTTTGAATGCGTTTTTTGGTATTAGCAATAATTTTTTTTTCATCATCACATCTAGTTTGCCATTTTTTTATCGGGAGTTTATATGATAAGTGAATAAGACACTCAAAAAATCGTATCCAGCCATGAAGAACAGATAAACCAAACTCCATGTTATCTATATTAACATCTTTTGTAATCATTTTTTCAATATTGTTAAACTCTTTACTTGTGGCGCCACATATATAGCACTTTTGTGTGGACTTTGTGTCTGTAATAGCATTACAAACTTTACCGTCAATCATCACTAGAATAAGATTGTGATTAACTTTAGCTAATCTCTCTCCAACTAAGACTACGGAATCGATAAGAGCCTTTTTCTCTGTCTCCACTCTTTCTTTTTCGCGTTTAATATTATCGGTCGTTTCTTTCAAAAATTCAATTTTCAGGGGCCTGCAAAACCTAGTGGAAGACGGTCGAGGATTTTGCCAAATAGTTTTTTTTTCACAAACTAGTTTTAATGGCACAATCGATGTTATAAATACTGAAGAGTCTGAAGCGTTAATGTCATGAAAGGCTTGTTTATATGAACTATGTCCGGAACTACCGTCAAAGCCCCATTTAGAGTATAAAGTCATTTTAGACAGTTCTTCATTACCTAACAAATTTAAATCAGTATTTTGTATCGAAAAAATACGCTTTGTGGTATGGTCTAAGAGTGCTTGTAGATTTACTTGGGCTGACGTTTCAGAAATTTTAATTTCGTCTCGCTCTGGATAACATTTTTTTTTTGCTTCTTGAATTATTTTATATGATGGAAATATCTCAGGCGCGGCTTTTCTAATTACATCATATTGGTATCGAGTCAGCTTTGCTTCTACAAACACGGAAAGAGCTTCCTCCGCACTTAATTTCTGTGGGGATACCTGTTCTAAACTTTTTCTGTATTTTTTCGCTTTTGTAGGAGATGATATTATTTCTTTAACGATTTTCGACGCATCTGTTTTTCCAGCGGCTCTCAAGCTCATTTGAGTGGCGTAAGCCAAAACAGGCAGTGGAGTATTATCTCTTAGATCTTTACATTTCTTTACCTTAGTTTTTTCTTTACATTCATCAAATGAGATATCATGCCTACCTCTATTTAGAAGATAATTTTAAATTCAAACTTGTTATGTCATTATACCATAAATATATGGAAAAAATTCTATTCGTTGTGAATAAACCAAAACTTTTTTTTTTTGTGAGTGTGCGTGATAAAAAGCTACTCACGCACCCATCTCTAATAAACATTACTCTCATTACACTCATTAGCTACAATAACAACAACAATAACAACAAAAGATAATAAATACAACTTTTTGTTTGTTTTTTTTTTCACATTCACTTTTAGCAACTGGAGTTCTCTCACAAAAACCTTCATAACTCAAAAATCGCACCAATGCGCAACAAGGCATTCTGGGATTTATTAGCTAAAATCTCATATTTAAAGAGCATAAAAACATTTTTTCCCCGAATCACCCGCAAAGTTGTTGAAACTCAATGTAAATACCAAAAATACCACATTTTTAGAGCAATTTTGTTTTTTTTTTTTTAAATATTTCTAAAACATTTATCTAAACAAAAAGTAATTTTTTATATGCTCATATACCTGAAGTTGACGGTTCCATTATAAAACTTTTACTTATAGAAGTCTTAATAAAAAATATAATCACTTGAAATATCAAAATTTTCTTTTTTTATCAATGCGAGCAAAAACAGCAAAAATTATTGAACTTTAAGCACTCACTGCAAATAAAGTAAACAACTCAGAACTTTAATTTTTGCAGTTAGTGATGTAGCATTTTATCTACTTTCATATGGTACCAAATACCGTTGTGAAAGTTAAAGTTCATCTTTTGAATTAATCGCCACTTTTGAAGGCTCTCACCCCACAGTGCGTCGTACAGTGCGTACAGAAGAAGTCATTGCTGCTGTAGAGCGTAGCGTAGAGGAAGACCCCAATCAGTCTATACGCCATCGTGCACAGGAATTGGATATGTGTCCATCCACTTTATGGAAGATTTTGCGGAAAGATTTTAGTTTGCGTGCTTACAAAATCCTGTGGTTCAACAAGACGGCGCAACATGTCACACAACTCGTGCCATAATTGATTTATTGAAGGAAACTTTTGGTAACCGCATAGTTTCGGACCCGGGAACTGGCCTCCAAGATCGTGTGATTTAACGCCGCTGGACTATTTTCTGTGGGGATATGTGAAGGATTGACCACTTGGAGCACAACATTCGCAGCGTTATTGCCAATATACGGCCACAAATGTTGGAAAAAGTCATCGAAAATTGGACCTCCAGATTAGGCTACGTCCGAGCCAGCCAGGTAAATTGCCAGAAGTCATATTTAAATTATAATGCCATAAGATTATCTTTCGAATAAAGTAAATTTCATGCCAATTTAAAAAAATCATCTATGTTTTATTTAATTTCAAAGTTTTATACATCTATAAAAAAACACCCTTATAAAGCAGTCTAGCTTAAGCGCAACTAATTGTATTGCTTATAAGCATACGAATTATTAATTATTTTGTTAACCACTTATTTTTTATTTTTTTGTAATGAAGCGGGTAAGCGAGAATACACATTTCATGCGTTTTTCATGAAGCAAATATGTAAAACTACTTACAAAAATGACCTCGTCGAACAAAAATAATGAGTTTTGACGCCGAAGTATATGTTCGCCCTAGTACTACTGCTTATTATTTAGATACTGGTAATGAGAGCCTGATTTTGTATTTGCATCAAATTCTACCCATCTTTTTATTCTTCAAATCATAAGATGAAAATCAAAGATCCCAATTCGCACCTGTGTATGCTGGATGATGGTGTACCGGAAATATTTTGAAAAAAAATTTATTTGCATATAGCGGCTTATACTATATAATCCCGATTTTTTAAGAATTTTATATGACAGCATAGCTTTCCACTTTGACCACAGAGTCAGTCATACTTTTGGTATATTATGTGGGCACATCTAAAAAATATCGTTGCAAAAATTAAAGCAAAAAAGTTCAGGTACATTCAACTAAAAAAATTAAAATAGCAAAATAATAAAAAAACTAAAACTGTAAAAATGTGTGTATTTTTTCATTAGCATTGAATTTTCATTAGCATTATTTCATTAGCATTGAATTTTCATTAGCATTAGTTCATTAATCCTTATGCCAAAAAAATTTCATTATTATTTAATTTTAATGAAATTTTTTGGCATTAGCATTTGTCATACTAATGAAAAAACTAATTACAATTGAGCAAAAATGCAATTGTTTACAAACAAAGTGGAGTGTAAATTTCTTTACATAGGAATGGAACGGAGATCGATAGGAATTGTATGTTTATTTGTATTATCACGTAAATAAGTAAAAATAAATAAATAAATCACTATAGGGCTGTTTTATAGAAATTTATCAATCGGGATCCCTCTCTGACCTAGCCCATTTATTATATAAGGGTGTATTAATACTCCCGCGGAGCAACATTTTTATCCGTTTTGCCCTATCTCGCTTAGTTTCGGAGATACTGGACATTTTAAAAAATTACTATTTTATAAAATTTTTAGTATCTCGAAAACTATGCGAAATATCGCAAAACGGACCAAATTTTTACAAAACTTAAACTACGTAACACGTTCTGATAATTCAAATGTGTTAAGTGTTCCGATTTCACTCGTTCCCCGATTCATTCCATATCGTTCCATTTTATTATCGGGGTGATTAAATTGGTATTGTCACGTACGTATTTGGGTAAACAAATAATTTGGACACACTGTGGCTGTTAAAAAATAATCTCTCGGGATCCTTTTCGGACATAGCCTATTAGTATTATGAGCGTTACTTAAAGCTCCTGTGAAGCCCAGATTTCATCAATATTCACTATTAGTATTTCAAAAATCTTATCTGTCAATTGTAATTTGTTTCCTTTAATTGATGTATTACTAATGGTAATGAAATTTAAAATTATTGCCATTAATCAATGAAATCAAATCAATGAAATTCATTATCATTAATTAACCTAATGCTAATGAAAATAATTTCATTACAATTGATATCAATGAAATTGTAATGAAATCATCAATTAGTTAGTCCATACAATTAATTAGCCCCAAGTATGTGTATTTTACAGTTTTAGCTTTTCATTATTTCAGTATTTTCATTTTTTAATTTAATGATTTCAAATCACGTGCCGCAGCCCGATAACTTTTTTTGCCTGTTAATTGAATACGAGTAAATGTAGTTTCAGATGCATACAAAATGAAGCCACACATTTTCACACAAATTAAAGATCTCTAAAATAATGTAATAAAGGTACTTTTTCGGAAAATAGGTGTGTCTTTGAGATTAAATAAGACTGCAACGGTAAAAGATATAGGCCCTTATACACTACTAGAGATTACAAATAGAAAAAAAATGTACAATTGCAAAAAAGGGAGTACTTCTGCGGTACCTTGAGAACACTTTTGTGGAAGCCGTGATCCTTTTGAGTAATCTCCCACAAAGTTTGTTAAGATCGAACCACTAGTTTAGAGGTAATTAATTCTTGTGTACTAGATTGGCATTTTTTCCCACTGTGCAGAGGTTCGTTTCGAAATAATAGGCACCTCAAATTCACATTTTATGGAAAATTATGCCGTTTAGACTGATACTTGCCAGAGTTGGAGTACCAGTGGTTAGTAAATCTAGATTGCCTTAAGATTCTTAGCTCTTTCTGGTGTAATTGTAATTCGGTAATACACTCCAGAAAGGTTTTAGAAGAAGTTATAAGCAAAAAATTGATTTGGAGTTTATTATCGTAAAGTTTCGGGCCTTTGCCTTTAACGTATTCTGGAAAACGTATTGGTGGAAACAAGTTCGTAGTACCTTCAAAGATTACAACGTCCAGTTTGTATTCTGTTAGGGCCTTAAGTTCTTTTTGTCCAGAAGCAATAGTAGCTTCGAATTCCCACTTGGAATAGAAATTGGTCTGACCCTAGTAATAGCTAGAGTATAAGTTTTCAGTTATCTAACAAGGAAGGTAACCAATATATCCAGATTTCATTAAAATCTGATAGTTTGCTTCAAAATACCTTTCTTGCTACATTTCCTTTATATTAAAGAATGGTTAAAGTTTAAAGGTAGGTCCTTATGAACAGCTTTAATGGTCTTAAACGAGCTTGATATGCTAAATATAGTAACTTTTAATATAAGTAATTCGTGTGTCTTATTAATGCTGATTGGGGAAATACCCCATTTTATGACTCAAAACAACTTAAGAAAACATATTTCTGGGTACTTACCCTTTAAATTGGCTAAGAAATATATTTATTTTAAGACTCCGCTGGGCATTCAGTAGATTTATATGTTTTGATTCTCTTTTCTTTTTACCATCGACAGCATCGGCGTTATTCGATTTTGGCGCTTGTAAACAAAATAAACCCTCGATACCCTTAAAATCGATAATTTCTAAACAATTATATTGACGATTGTTAGCCATGATCGTCCAAAGATTTTGTTTCCCCATTATTTTATGTTGCGGAATTTTTGTCCAATTTAACGTTTTCATTTTAATTGAAGCTTTTGGTGTATTCTGTTGAGGTAATGATGAATGGGATGCACTCTGTATGGCTCCTGGTGCAGTTGGTACTCCGGGAATTAGAAGATGTGGTAGGGGTGGAGCTGGGGCTCCAGGTATCAATGGTGGAGGCGGAGCTCCTGGTATGTCTGGTTGTGCCGGAGGTGGTGGAGGAGGTGGTCCTGGCATAGGGGGAGGCGGGGGGCCTGGTATAGGTGGAGGCGGTGGTCCTGGCATACACGGAGGTGGTAGTGATGGTTGTGGTGGCTGAGGTGTTGTAATTGTTTCATTTTCTTTGCGTATAGTTAATGTATTGGACTCACTGCAACAATTTTGACAACTAAGTTTATGAGTTATAGCTGAACGTAATAGACATTCAGCCTCTTCATTATTTTCCAGTTGTACTGCACGATGTACTAACTTCTCTGCAGTATTCCATATAATTTCACTTACTGGTTCTTTAGGATCAATTTGCACCAAATGTTGTAATATATTTAGAAATTGTAGTTTCTGTGAAGTATTATCCACCTTTAATCATTGAAGGAAGTCAATTAGACAGTTTTTATTTATTTCAACACAGAGAGAATTTTATTGGACGAAAAATAATAAAATCTTTCAGTAAATCAATGAAACTTTTCTATACAAAATAAACTAAAATTTTCTCAAAGTTAATGAAATGCTTAATACTTTTTATGAAATCAGTTTTTTAATGAAACTATTTTATTGAGTGTATGAAACTTTTAATTTAAAAAATTATATTTTTTATAAAATTTAATGAAAACTTAATCAAAAGTTTCAATGGACGAATTACAGTGCGGTTTCATTGATTTAATGCAAAA
>JAEKOY010000496.1:0-25000 GCA_021234595.1 Delia radicum
ATACTTTAAGATAGTTGAAAAATACGCAATAGACTGGAAAATGAAAATCAACTATAACAAATGTGAAACCATTCTGTTCCGTCCGCCAGTAGGAAAATGTAATCACAACAAAAGAACAAAATGGAAAGATTTTGGTATAATATCAAATACCAATATACATATTCCCAATAAACAAGTTGTAAAATACTTGGGAATTAACCTAGATAAGTTTTTATATTTCAACTCTCATATAAATGCACAAATAATTAAAGCAAGAAATGCTTTTTTCATGTACAAAAAACTGTTTAATTCACAATACATCAATCCTAGAGTTAAAGTCATACTGTACCAATCACTAATTAGACCGATTATAACATACGGTTGCCAAATATGGTTTAATATTTCTCCATCATATATGGAGAAAATTCGAGTATTTGAAAGAAAGTGTCTAAGATCATGCACAGCGCTGTATAGATCTCCAAATAGTGAATATGTGAAATACATATCAAACCAAAAATTATACAATTCTGCAAAAATAGGCAGAATAGATAATTTTATTATTCATATAATTAGAAATCATATTGCAAAAAGTTGTGAATGCTTTGAAAATAATTTAATTATGGCACCATATTACACTGAAGAAACATATATTTATAAAACCCTCCAAAGTTGATATGTACCACCTGAGGCCTTCGTATACCTCGACTGTAAAGGATTTATCCAAAATGAAATAGGCATACCTATATTTTACCATATATATAGAAGAGCCAATAAAAAAGCTATTCATTGCAATCAAATCACACTTGGTAATACTAGGTTTGATACAAGTATTTATTCAGGTGATAAAAACATTTTTCCAAACATAAATAAAAGAAAATTTTGGTGGCTTAACTAAAATCTCTCCTTACAACTTTTACCCCTTGACAGAACTTTTTAGCGTATAGATATAGAAGTAACTTATTTTTTGTTACATTAAATTATATTGATTATACTTACATGTATATAAAATAAATCTTATATTTATTTCTAAAAAAAATATTTAAATTTTCCTATATAATTAGTATACTTGAGAGCCCGATTATGGGACTATGTATAACAATAATTTATAATTACTATTTGTTTATTTATAGTTTTAAGTACATGAATTTTCTTTAAATAAACACTTAAAAAAAAAAAAAAAAAAATGTATCTAAAATATCTTTTACAAGAAAGTATATTGGCTTAAAGATGTTCCTTAAAAAGTCATTATTAACTGAGAAGTTTTTAATAGGAAAGAATTCCTTGGAATCTTAAAAAAAAAATAAAAAATAAAAAGTTGTATGAAGTGTTAAGCGTTTAATTCATGTAGTTTTAACATAGTTTTAACTGACCAATTTATATTCATAAGTCGGTGGTAATAAATTGGCACTTTGTTACTTACAGTATTATTGCAACTTAATTATATATAATGTAGAGGTCATTTTTAAAGCTTGCGCCAAGTTATCAAAAAATAATTAAACTCAAATAAAAAAGTTAGTAAAACGATTAATATCCCACTTTTTATTTTTTAGTAAACATTTTTCCTGAATAACAAATTATTTTCACAAAAATTTTTTGTTAGTTTTTGCAAAATATCTGACTAACTTTTTAACAATGAGCTGCTAAAATTTTAAAAACTCTTTAATAATTTTCTTTTTTTATTGTTGAGAACAAAGTTTGATTTCATTAAACCTTTTTAGAATCTGCAAACAAAAATGTAGTCAAAGGGTAACAACAATAAAAATCAATAAAAAAAATTGGATGATAATAGAAAATAGATTTCCTTTAGAGGTTTACTAAAATTTTACTAAATTTTAGTAGAGTTTACTAGTTTTATCTATTTCCTCCACATTACCAATAATAACAGAAAAGTTTTGTTAAAATATGCTAAAGGATCTCCTGGCCTAAAAATAGTTAATTTATCTGTAACTTTAACAGCATTTAATAACAAGCCGATATGGCAATACATTGTTTTATTTAATCCCATGTATTCATTTAATTCTGCCAATTCAATTATACATTTCCCGTCTTATAACTTATTGTTTAACATATTGTAACACACAATCACATATATCGTTTTACAAAAAATAACAGTGGCTAGTAAAAAAATATCAATATATGGCTAGTACATTATGTCGTACTTATCTATATTAAATTTATTTTTACTCGGGTAGTTTTCCTAAATTAATTCCAGCATTTTTTTAGTGTACAAAAATGCCACCTGCACTTTTATTACTTTTTAATAACATCGACAACAAATCAAATAAACAACTAAAAATAATTTAAGCCTGATAATAACTCGTAATCATACATCTCAATTATTAAAATACGTACTTCACAAATCAGAAAATTTTACTGAAACCGAAGCCATTATCTAATCCAAAAATCATGCATTAAGCACTCCAATATTTTTTAGCACAATCTAAAAATGTATACCCCCTGGAGTGAAATGTACTTTCATATCTGAAATGCTTGATCTAAAAGTTTAGTTATACTATAAACAATAAATTAAAAACTCAATTTGGCTAAAAAAGATTGCTTTCTAATGAAAAATAATATAGATTAAAAAAAAAAAAAAAAATTAATAGGTCAATGATCAAATGATCAATTAGTGTGGGTATAAAAACCGAAATTTTTGTTTAATCGGAGAAAATCTCCATCTATACAAAAAGAAAACTGTTGACGAAACCGTTGTTAGAAATATTTAAGAGCGAAGAAAACGGGTATTTTTTTTTTATGTTTCGTTTATATTTTTTTCTTTACTACTTGTACGATATTTTCTTTAAATGGCTTTTTTTCATAGAACCATATTGAAAATTTGATGATACCTTGTAGAATTAACGGATCTCTATTTTTTGCAGAAGACTTACAAATGAAGACCGTGACTTGCAAACACATTTTTTAAAATTATGAGCTTGATTAATCCTTTTCCAATTCAAACACTAGGTTTTAAATATTATTTAAAAATCGATCCAATTCAACAGATTTTAAAACATTTTTTATATATTCAATACATTTTGACATTATTTGATATTTTGTTCCTTCTTTCTTTCTTTATTTGCCAATTCGTTTTCTGAATATTAGCGACCAATACAATTAAAATAGATTATATTACATTGCATGATAAATAAATTAATAATTTTTTCATAATTTCTGCAAAAGCGTCCCTATTTTCCGCCTCGCTCAGGAAATTCCCCACATCTCGGATACTAGTCCATTCTTGTATGTTATTAAGCCACGTAGTTTCTTTTCTTCCTCTAGTAGGCCTACCTTCAATATCAGTTTTCGTAATGGTTTGTAAAAGCTTATATTTTGGGTTTCACATAGTGTAACCCAAGTATGCCGTTTTTCTTGTCGTTATAGTGGCTGAGAGCTCTCAATCGCGGTGTACTTGTCTTAATACTTCGTTGTTAGATATAAAGTGGGTCCTTGGTATTTTCAGTATTCGTCGGTAGATCCACATTTCGTAGGCTACCACATCTCCTTTGCATATAGGAGTACTGACCATACATATTTTTGTTTCACGGTTAAAGTCATGGCTGATGAGAACTTTCTTATATTTAAAAACAGCTTCTCTTGCCATTTCAATGCGGTATCTTATTTCTTTTGAACCGTCCCATCGGTCATTGATTGTAACCCCCAGCTACTTAAAGCTCTGTACTTTATAGTCATAGGAGTTTTGTATCCTTAAGGTGGTTATGTTGTGGTTACTTTTTCTGCTTACAATCATGTATTTCGTTTTTCGGATATTTATGCTTCACTGTATGTAATCAGTTTACTAACTAGATCTTCAAGTGTAGACATGCTATCAGCCAGTAAGGTGGTGTCATCGGCATATCGAATATTATTGAGGAACATGCCGTTCATATATATTCCTTTCTGTAGATTACATATGGATTCCTGAAAGATTCTTTCAGAGTAGATATTAAATAATAATGGGGACAATATACAGCCTTGTCTGACTCCTCTGGAAATTTCTATAATTTCTGTCATTTCTCCGTTGACATCAACTTGTGCTATCTGATGCCAATACAGACTCCTAATGCATCGGATTTTTTGTCGTCTATATCAACAGGTATAAGAATTTCCATCAGTTTATCATGCTGCACCGTTTCGAAAGCTTTTTCGTAGTCTATGAAGCATAGTAAAACGTCCTTGTGCACATTTCTGCATTTCTAAACCAGTGTCTGTATACAAAAAAGGGCTTCGCGGGTGCCCATACCCTCTTTAAAACCAAACTGAGATTCACCCATCCTCTTTTCGCATTTTTCACATATTTTAGAGTGAAATATTCCGAGAAATATTTTGAGGGCATGACTCATTAGGCTAATAAGCATATAATCATTGCAATATTTTGCGTGGCTTTTCTTGGGTATGGTCATAAATGTGGATTTAAGCCAATCTAGTGAGAACTGGCCAGTGTCGTAAGTGTTCTTTTTATATTTCC
Organism: Delia radicum; assembly: GCA_021234595.1. NCBI lineage: Eukaryota > Metazoa > Arthropoda > Insecta > Diptera > Anthomyiidae > Delia > Delia radicum. The sequence goes on from JAEKOY010000496.1 coordinate 4,445, forward strand.
CAGGGTATTATCTGCTATCGATTTTAGCGTATTTTTAACAGAATTCCATATATTTTCTGCATCTCCTCTATCAACTGTATTAAGTTCTCGGTTTATACGATCCTTTATATTTGTTCAGGTATCTGTTCCATTTTATTTAAAAAAAATTCAAGACTTGCAAGTAAAACTATACCAATAGAAGACATATGATTTTCAAATTCAGCTGTTTAATAGGGTTTCACTGTAATATAACAACCTGCTGCCAAATTCAAAAACATTATAACATTCTTATTCAAATATTCTGTATAAAACAACAAAATAACAACATTTTAATCCACATTTGATATCGATTTTAATTTCTTAATTATAATATAATCTTATCAATAAACTGTTTGATTAACATTTTCAATTTTTCAAAACATATATTAACTATAAAATCGATTATTATTAGCCAGTTATCCAGTAGTTACCATTGAAACGTTTAAAAATGTGGCAGCTAAAGACATTGTTAGTATTTGCAGGACTATTTTGCTGTTCTACAGTGCAAACGTCCGAATTGAAATGGTGGCAAAGTGCCTCATACTATCAAATATATCCCAGATCTTTCAAAGATAGTGATGGTGATGGTATAGGAGATTTAAAAGGTAAAATTTATTTCACAAAGGACTTTAACCAATATTCTAAATTTTAAATTGTTATTGTAACAAAATTTAAGCTTTTAAAATTTCAATTTAATCCTATGGATACAAAATATATATCAAATTTATTAAAACCAAAAAACTAATTACGTTTTATATAATGTGAGGCTCATAAAACCTCATTGGTAAAATACTTATACTTCTTTTAAAAATAATATTTTCTTTATTCTTCCATAAATTTTCAGGTGTTATACAACAATTGGCTTATATCAAAGAAATCGGCATAACCGCCACTTGGTTATCTCCAATTTTTACTTCACCCATGGCTGATTTTGGTTATGATGTGGCCAATTTCACTGAAATCGATCCCATGTTTGGTAACATGCAAGATTTCGAAGATTTGATTGCTAAGGCTAAGACTCTTGGGGTAAAAATTATTTTGGATTTTGTACCCAATCACACTAGTGATGAGTGTGAATGGTTTATCAAATCGGCTCAGAATGATACAGAATATAAAGATTTCTATGTATGGCATCCTGGTAAAATTGTAAATGGTGTGAGACAAGCTCCTACCAATTGGATAAGTGTATTCCGTGGTAGTACATGGACTTGGAATGACGATAGACAGGCTTATTATTTACATCAATTTCATGTTAAACAACCCGATTTGAATTATCGTAATCCTAAAGTGATGGAGGCTATGAAGGTAAGTTAAAAGATAACAAAGTGCGGATGTATTTAGTCCGAAAATACGCACCAACATTTATTAGAATTGGTTAACACTGAAGTATATTTTATAACAAGTTCTTTTACCACCGGATAACTTTTTTTTGAACTGAAATATCTTCTATCACAGCTTGAAGTTGATAAAAGTGACATCAAATATTTGCCAATACATTTGGCTACCATACTTATTTTCGGTTTAACTTAACCAAGTTTAACTCGCTTTCGAAAATCCATTTTTGTTAAAGGCTGATCTTTTAGAAAAAGCTTCATCATTTTGAAAAGATTTTTATATAAAGTTAAAAATCACTTTACAGCAGGGATAAAAAAAGTACCGTGAAATATTTTTTTAAGTAGTTTTTCTGTCGCAAAAGTACTGAAGCTTCCTCGTGGCTAATTAACTACTTTTTAATCTAAAGTTGAGCCCCTATTCAATACTACTTGAAAAAAACTCTATTTATTTTAGTTAAATATTTACTAAAAATTTCTGTTTATCAAATAAGTTTTCGTCAAAAATAAATAAAATTTAAAGGATATAAAAACAATTTTTTTTTTAAAAACCTGAAAAAAAATTGTTGACCTTTCTATTATTAAACACTAAACAAATGTCTGTTTTTAACAAAACTTCAGTACATAATAAAAAAATTTTAAGTTTTCGAAAAATAAAAAATTATAGACTTTGAGTTTTTCTTCGAAAAATAATATTTGGATTAAAAAATGAAAGTCCTTTAATCATATTTATGCTTACAATTTTTTTTTTGAGATATTTATCAGTTTGTTGTTTTATTTGTAGCTAATGAAGAAAATTTTAGGAGGCCAAATGCTATTTCATATATCTATATATATTCTTGATCAGCATGAATACCGATGCCCGTCTTTTTTGATATTATATTCTGTTTTGTATTGAAAATGAGAAAAATCGGTCACGGGTTTTAAAAGTTATGAGTGAATTTTTGTGTGAATTTTCTTTCGCAAATTAATTTTTTGGGAAATATTTTTTAATATTTATTTTTAAAAGGGTTATAAGACATATCATTTTCTGTTTTAGCGATTCTGATTTAGTTTCTCTTCATAGGACGTGTTACGTTTCTGGTTACGCAAAGGTGCTTCAGGTTTCCGTGTTGATGCTGTTCCCTATGCCTTTGAAATTGCTCCTGACAGTACTGGCAACTATCCCGAAGAACCACGTAATCCCAATGTCAACGATCCTTTGGATTATGAATATTTCAATCATATTTATACCATGAATCAACCTGAATCTATTGAGATGATTTATATATTCCGTCAGGTGTTAAAGGAAATGGATACAGAATTGGGTGGTGAAGATCGTATTTTGATGACGGAAGCTTATGCTCCTTTAGATGTTGTAATGCAATATTATGGTAATGCTACACATGATGGTGCTCAAATTCCATTCAATTTCGAATTGATAGGTAATTTGAATAAACAATCCAAGGCCTATCATTATGATGAATTGATCAATACATGGTTGAAATATATGCCAAAAGGAAAATCAGCTAATTGGGTGGTAAGTTCAAGATTAAACGTGTGTGGCCTAAAGATTTCATTTAATTTTCATTTTATAAATCCAGCTTGGTAATCATGATCAATCTCGTGTAGCTTCACGTTTGGGTGAAGATATGGTTGATATTATCAATATGCTTTTACTAACCTTACCCGGTTGTAGTGTAAACTATCAGGGAGAAGAGCTTGGCATGAGTGATCTTTGGATTTCTTGGAATAATACTGTCGATCCTCAAGCCTGTCTATCTAATCCTGAAAATTATGAAAGATTAACACGTGATCCCGTACGTACACCCTTCCAATGGAATGATGATAAATTTGCTGGTTTTACCGAAGGTTCTTCAACTTGGTTACCTGTCTCCGACAATTATAAATTGGTTAATGTTAAACGTGAACGTGGCATATCACAAAGTCATTTAAATATATACAAACAATTACAAAATTTGAGAAGAGATCCCGTTTTACAACAAGGTGATGCAGAAGTTAAGGCTTTAAGTGAAAATATTTTAGCTATTAAACGGTAAGATATGCTTTTATATTCTCTTTTTTGAAAACTCAACACCCTCTTCTATGTTTTGTTTATTTTTAGTTTTCTTAATGGCTCTCATTCTTATATCATTCTTCTTAATATCAGTGATGATATTGAGTCATTGAATTTAAATGCTGCCTTTAGTGGCATAACTTCTCAATTGGAATATGTGGTGGTTAATGATAGAAGTCCCAGACGTAACGGAGATCAAGTTTATGCAGATAATTTCGTATTAATGCCTAAGGAAGCTGTAGTCTTAAAAACGTGCACCACGAATTGTTTTAAGTAAACTATTTAAGAAAAATTTTAAAAATTGTTATTGTCCAATGTTATCTTTAATTGATAGTAGATCTTAATTTATATAACTTTCATATACTTTCCAATCAGATTAGAGCTAAAGAGCTATCGGATATGCTGAAGAGATATGTTTCTCCTCGAGATATACATACGTCATGAACGTATATTTTATGACGATTTGCATAGAACTAATTATGGTAATAATGGTCCAATTACTAGATGTCTAAAACTTTTTAATAGTTGTTCTTCATTATTGGATTTTAAATTAGGCAGTGATAAATTTATTTACAATTTTTTATTAAAATACTTTAATATTATGTTATTTAATTAATAAATTATTTGTACAATAGTCTGTAAGATATAAATGAATAGACTGAATAAAAAATAAATAAATAAATAATTAATACAAAAAAACAACCAGAGATTACTTTAACCACAGATATTTCCATATAAATTTGACATTTAGTACTATGGTGAAGCCCTAGACATTGGTTATTTTGAGATAAGTTAGCAGGTCTAAACAAAATTTTTTAGTCGTAAATATTTTTATCAAAATTTGATTTACATAGTCGTCGTGATATAGATAATTTTTCAAAAAAAAGGGAATGGACGAAATTGTGCTAAGTTAAAAAATTCCTTCATACAAATGTCACTATTTACCGATTGATATTCACTTCAGCCTATCTTTCTGAAAGCAGAGCTTTTGTAAAAACTAAAACAAAAAGAAAACAGAACTTAGAATCAACTTAGAGCATATACACAAGGTAAATCAATTTGACATTTGATTTCATGTAGCGATTACCGTGAGAGATAAAAGTTATTTTATTTTCCTACCGGAATTACTTATTATCTTGTCTTGTTGCACTAATGTTGCCACATTTTCATAAAATTATACACTATTGTGAATGATAAAAAAAATATATAAAATATCACTACTCAACGGCCTAAAAGACATAACTTTGAAACACATTTCTTTTAAATACACCTGTGTACGCTGAATCCAAAATTGAGCCAACAAAATTTTTTTATCTTCAATTCATTTTCTGCATATTTTGTTTCATTTTTCGAAATTTTATAGCAAAATTATGAAACTTCTTTTAAGGGTATAAATCTACACATATTTATATTTAAATCACCTCAGAATTTAAAAAAAAAAATATATATTTTCTTTCACAATATTTATTGTTTGCCAACAAAGTTTCACTAATATATTTTTCAGTGCCTATTTTGGCCAGACTTATTTTGTGAAACTTTTCTTCTTCTTAGAATTTTTTTTTTAAAGAATAAAAAAAATGTTTGGTTAAAAATGTCTAAATATAATAGTATATTCTTAGCATTATCATTAGAAGTTTTAAAAAGAAGTCTCTACTATATAAAGAATTTTTTGTGGGTCAAACAGAATGATATTTTTTGAAACGAAATTTTTTTAGAGTATGAAATTGTTTTTATAACAGCAAAATTTAGATTCACAATCATTTCTTACATAAAATATGCACAGTTATTTTCAAATCTGAAGATTTCTTAACAAAAAGTGTATCTAAAATATCTTTTACAAAAAGTTCTTTCACAAGAACAAATATATGCTGAAAGTTTTTACTTTAAAAAGTCGATAGGAACTGAGAACTTGTCAATAGGAAAAAATTCCGTTTAAAATGTATTATAGATGTTTATTTTAATTTGTGTAAAAACCTTAAAAGCCGATGTCATTCAACAAAAAAAAAAAATAAAAACTTATAGGAAGACTTAAACGTTTAAATTAATTTAACATAGTTTTAATTAACTAATTTATATTCATAAATCGGTGGTAATAAATTGGCACATTGTTACTGACAGTATTATTGCAACTGCATGCATTAAATTCTCTATGATGTGGCAGTCATTTATTTAGCTTGCCCCAAGTTATCAAAAAATTGTTAGACTCAAATCAAAAAGTTAGTAGAAAATCAGTAAAACGATTAATATCCCACTTTTTATTTTTTAGTAAACATTTTTCCTGAATAACAAAGTATTTCTACAAAAATTTTTTGTTTATTTTTGCAAAACATCTTACTAACTTTTTAAACATGAGTTGCTAAAATTAAAAAAAAAAAATTTTAATAATTTTCTTTTATAGTAATTAAATGTGCTAAAGTCCCAAAACTTATTTAACAAATTGTGAAAAGCAATCTGATGTAGGCGTGTCCCTATCCGGATTTCATTCCTGCCTAAGGAAATCTTCAGGGGACTTTGTTATTAGAATTTCTAGAGATATTTGTTATGTTAAATCACAAACTCAATGAGAATTTCTTGTCCTCGTCTAGGAGCGAGATTCAAAATTTAAAATATCAAAGAAAAAACCAAAACAACAACAAAAAATTGTCACAATTGGCTTTGTCATCTTCCAAATACTACTCTGTTTTTTGACAGACCTAGCAATGTCGTGACGTTTATTCAAGTAAATCAACAATAGAAAATCATATGTTTTCTATTAGTGTCAGTTACATTTAAATTTGCACAAGCACCTGCATATTTGTTATTTAAATTTATTTTCATCGGGATAAACATTAATTGCATTTATAGTAATTAAATGTGCTAAAGTCCCAAAACTTATTTAACAAATTGTGAAAAGCAATCTGATGTAGGCGTGTCCCTATACGGATTTCATTCCTGCCTAAGGAAATCTTCAGGGGACTTTGTTATTAGAATTTCTAGAGATATTTGTTATGTTAAATCACAAACTCAATGAGAATTTCTTGTCCTCGTCTAGGAGCGAGATTCAAAATTTAAAATATCATTGTTGCGAACAAAGTTTTATTTCATTGAACCTTTTTAGAATCTGCAAAATAAAAATGTTGCCAAGGGGTAACAACAATAAAAATCAATAAAAAAAATTGGATGATAATAGAAAATAGATTTCCTTTAGGGGTTTACTAAGATTTTACTAAATTTAAGTAAAGTTTACTAATTTTTACTATTTCCTCCACTTTACCAATAATAACAGAAACGTTTTGTTAAAATATGCTAAAGGGTTTGCTGGCCTAAAAATAGTTAATTTATCTGTAACTTTTAAAGACTTCAATAATAGACTTATGCACTAATTATTGCACTTACCAAGAAAAAACTACAGGGAAGCTGATTTAATTGCAAAGACTAAAACTGGGAATGCATTTTTTTTAATTGTAACTGAAGATCAGGATTTTTTAAAATTTTGATCAACCATACGAATAATATTTTTATATTTTTTCAGTGTACAAAAATACCTCCCGCAAAATTTTATAATTTTTAGACTAAACGATAACAAATTAAATTTATAGGTCTGATAATAATTCGAAATAATACGATCCAATCATAATTAGCTCACAAATCATAATCTTTATCTGAAACTGAAATTGTAGCCGTTATCAAATACACAAATCATGCATTTTGAAAGTTTATTTTTACTAACACCATAGAAAAATGATAGCCCCCTAAAGCGATGTGTACTTTCGTATCAGAAATTCTTGATCATAAATTTTTTTCGCTAAGAAATAACACCCAAACGAAAAAGGAAATAATCCCCAATGAAATACAGCCCAAAAAAATTTAATAAGTGCATAGAGAAAAATAAATAAATAATACCCAAATGAAATGCAATATTTTCAAAGAGAGATTGTGAAAAATTCTTACCAAATACAATGTAAACAAGTCTGAAATAATAGTGATTAAAAAATGGCGTAAACGATTCACAGCATAGTACCTAAATCCACTTAGCATTATGGCCAATTATTGTGGGGATAAAATTAAAAATCGCTGTAGTTACCGATTTTTTAATCCAATTTCAAAAACTTAAATTCTTGAGATCGATAAAAATCGGAGTGTTAAGCTTGGAATATCTGCTTTGTAAGAGAACTAAAATTGCAGAGAAAATTATAATCTTTATGCCTTACTATTTTTATAGCGAGAATCTTTTGAGGACCTTTTAAAACAATTCTAAAACCTGTTCCTATTCCAAAAAAACGATATTTTAAAGGTTTTTTACAAATCTCTATAACTAAAAAGTTTATCATAAGAACTTTTAATAATTTTTTTAAGATTTAATAATCCTATATAAGTAAATAAATAGTCTGCAAACAAACTTTTCTGGACTTTCACTCTTCAAATGAAAAATAGAACAAAAAATATATATCGATTGTGCCATTCCTATTTCCAACACAATTGCATTGTGTATTTTCAGAGAAACATTCCGAAAATGGCACTCCTAATAGTAGAAATTTCCAAAAATATTTACAAATTTATAAGATATACACAAAATTGTAAGGCAAAAAAATTCTCCAATAGAGGACAAATTTTCTCGGCCATCACTGTCCGCTATTGAGGCACTTTAATGTATACTAAGAACCTGCTACAAAACCACAACAAAAAAAGGTCATAAAATTCTGAATAAAATTTATTGTATTCTGTATAAAATAACAACATTTTAATCCACATTTGATATAGATTTCAAAATCATATCAAATTTCCTGCCTTATCGTTTAAAAATTTGATTAAAAGTTTAAATTTCTGAATAGTATAAAAGAACTATTCACTATAAAATCGCTTATTAGTGTCCAGTTATCGAGTAGTTAACATCGAAACGGTTAAAAATGTGGCAGATAAAGACATTGTGTGTCCTCTTAGGACTATTTTGTTGTTCTACAGTACAAGCAGCTGAATTAAAATGGTGGCAAACGGCCTCATTCTATCAAATTTATCCTAGATCATTTAAAGATAGTGATGGTGATGGTATAGGAGATTTAAAAGGTAAAATTTCTTCGCCATAAAGACTATGGGGAAAATACTTTAACAAACATTTTAAATTCTTATATCACACAATAAAATAAATATTCAGAAAAACAGGTAGAACATTTTTTGTGTATTTATTAAAAGTTTCATCAATTTTTATTTACTGAAACATTTTATAACATTTATGAAATGCTTCATAAATATCATAGTAAAAAAATTATTTAAGCTTTTCATAATTAAGATAAGTCATTCCATCAGTGGACCTTATTTGTAAAATACTTCTCCTTGTTTAAAAACATTTCTAAAAAAATAATTCTTTTTTTATTCTCCTATATATATTTTAGGTGTTATCGAACAAGTGGCTTATTTAAAAGAAATCGGCATAACCGCCACTTGGTTATCTCCAATTTTTACTTCACCCATGGCTGATTTCGGTTATGATGTGGCCAATTTCACTGAAATTGATCCCATGTTTGGTACCATGGAAGATTTTGAAGCTTTGATTGCGAAGGCTAATACTCTGGGAGTAAAAATTATTTTGGATTTTGTACCCAATCACTCTAGTGATGAGTGTGAATGGTTTATCAAATCGACTCAGAATGATACCCAGTATAAAGATTTCTATGTATGGCATCCTGGTAAAATTGTAAATGGTGTAAGACAGCCTCCTACCACATGGATTGGTGTATTCCGTGGTAGTACGTGGACTTGGAATGACGATAGACAGGCTTATTATTTACATCAATTCCATGCTAAACAGCCTGATTTGAATTATCGTAATCCAAAGGTTATGGAAGCTATGAAGGTAAGTGGAAAGTTAACCTGAAAGCGGGTGTTTTAGTTAAACAATACACAGCAAATTTTTTGGTTTGGCTGTCTTTGAAATCTCTACAAGAACGCGAAATTTTTGCTCCGTTTACAAATCCTTTTTATGGCAAAGCGTTAAAGTTTGAAAAATATATATTGATGATAAGATACTTCTTCGCCCAGTTTAGCTATTTTTAATAATAATTCTTGTTCAAAACTTCTCTTTTCTATGCGTTAGTTTTCGCGATGCATCCTAAACCTATTTGGTCTCATATCGCTAAAATTTCTACTTTTCATACTTTTCGAGACGAGCCAATGGTATGAATTTTATTTCGAAACAGTGTTAGCCCGTTAGAGGGCTAAGATCAGGGATGAAAATTTCAGTTCTTTAAAATTTGCTTAGAATTTTTTAGACTTGCAAAGGTACCCTAATCAAATTAACTATTTAATTTTTAACTTCATTCGAACACAGATTTCACCCAAATAAAAAAATAATTAAATTATTAGTAATGAATTACTCGCGCCAAAATTCTCTATGTCATATAAAATGTTTTCGCATTTTCGTCAGAAAAACTATATTTGTTTTGGTCCACAAATTTTTGCAAAACATATATTTTTCTGCTTAAGATTTCTATTTTCAAAAAAAACAATTTTCTAATGAAATCAAAGTATGTAAAAGAAAATAATGTCTTGCGGACATAGCTTTTAGATCAAATTATCAGGGCTTTTGAAAAAATCATCATAATTCGTTTGCATTTAGTAAAAATCCGAAATTAAAATAAAAAATAACTGGATTTGAGAGTTTTTCGTTGAAAAATTATTATCGCATTTAACGCTTAAAGTTCTCAAATTTCACTGCAAAATAGTTTTTTTAATATTAAACAAAATAAATTTTCAGGAAGCGGAAACAGATTTTTGTAATGAACTTCTAAAGTAAATATGGCTTTAGTAGTTTTTAGAAAAATCCTTTTAATAGTTTTTTTTTTTTTTTGGAAAAAATCGTTTAAGTTCGAAAAGTTCTCACTTTAATTAAAGTACCGTCATGTTCAAGTTAGATTTATTTTGATACAATCTCAAATATTAGATTCCTCATCCCTGATAAAGCGTTTAAAATTTTTATGTATGGATGATTACTGTGTAAAACCAGTTATTTCGACTCTCAGGAACCTGTTTTAGAACATTTTTCATTTAAACGGTGATAACAGAACTGGTTATGAAAAAACTCAGAAGTAGCCGATTTTAAAAAATTGTGGAGGGATATTTTATACATTTAAGGGTATAAAAAAGGGTATAATTTTTCTGATCCCAATTTATCTTTCCCTACTAGGACGTTTTACGTTTTTGGTTACGCAAAGGTGCATCAGGTTTCCGTGTTGATGCTGTTCCCCATTCTTTTGAAATTGCTCCCGACAGCGCTGGCAACTATCCCGATGAACCACGTAATCCCAATAACAACGATCCTTTAGATTATGAATATTTCCAACATATTTATACCACCAATCAACCAGAAACTGTTGATATGATTTATCAATTCCGTCAGGTATTAAAGGAAATGGATGCAGAATTGGGTGGTGAAGATCGTATTTTGATGACAGAAGCTTATGCTCCTTTAGACGTTATTATGCAATATTATGGTAATGCTACACATGATGGTGCTCAAATTCCATTCAACTTCGAATTGATAGGTAATTTGAATAAACACTCAACGGCCTATCATTATGATGAATTGATCAATGCATGGTTGAAAAATATGCCAAAAGGAAAATCAGCTAATTGGGTGGTAAGTTCAAGATTAAACGTGTGTGGCCTAAAGATTTCATTTAATTTTCATTTCATAAATCCAGCTTGGTAATCATGATCAAACTCGTGTTGCTTCACGTTTGGGTGAAGATATGGTTGATATTATCAATATGCTTTTACTAACCTTACCCGGTTGTAGTATCAACTATCAGGGAGAAGAGCTTGGCATGACTGATGTTTGGATTTCTTGGAATAATACTGTCGATCCTCAAGCCTGTCTATCTAATCCTGAAAATTATGAAAGATTAACACGTGATCCCGTACGTACACCCTTCCAATGGAATGATGATAAATTTGCTGGTTTTACCGAAGGTTCTTCAACTTGGTTACCTGTATCCGACAATTATAAATTGGTTAATGTTAAACGTCAACGTGGCATACCACAAAGTCATTTAAATATATACAAACAGTTACAAAATTTGAGAAGAGATCCCGTTTTACAGCAAGGTGATGCAGAAGTTATGGCTTTAAGTGAAAAGGTTTTAGCTATTAAACGGTAAGATAAGCTTTTATATTCTCTTTTTTGAAAACTCAACACCCTCTTTTATGTTTTGTTTATTTTTAGTTCTCTTAATGGCTCTCATTCTTATATCATTCTTCTTAATATCAGTAATGATGTTGAGTCATTGATTTTAAATGCTGCCTTTAGTGGCATAACCTCGCAATTGGAATATGTGCTGGTTAATGATAGAAGTCCCAGACGTAATCGAGATCAAGTTTATGCAGATAATTTGGTATTAATGCCCAAGGAAGCTGTAGTCTTAAAAACGTGCACCATGAATTGTTTTAAGTAAACTATTTAAGAAAAATTTTAAAAATTGTTAGTGTCCAATGTTATCTTTAAGTGATAGTAGATCTTAATTTTATATAACTTTCGTGTATTATATACTTTTCAATCAGATTAGATGTAAAGAGCTATCGGATCTGCTGAAAAATATGTTCCTCCTCGAGATATACGTCCAATTTCTAGATGTCTAAAACTTTTTAATAGTTTTTCTTTATTATTGGATTTTAAATTAGGCAGTGATAAATTTAAATTAAATTTATTTACGATTGTTTTTAAAATAGTTTAACATTGTGCTGTTTAATTAATAAATTATTTGTACAATAGTCTGTAAGATATAAATGAATAAACTGAATAAAAAATAAATAAATAAATAAAATAAAAAACAACCAGAGATTACTTCAACCAAAGATATTTCCATATAAATTTGACATTTAGTACTATGGTGAAGCCCTAGACTTTGGTTATTTTGAGAAAAGTTAGCAGGTCTAAATAAGTTTTTTTTATCATAAATATTTTTTATGAAAATTTGATTATCATAGTCGTTGAGATATAGATAATTTTTCAAAAAAGGTAAAGGACGAAATTGTGCTAAGTTGAAAAATTCCTTCATACAAAAGTCACAATTTACAGATTGATATTAAAAACACGCAAATGTAATATTAAAATTAACAAAATTAACAAAAAAATTATCAAAAGTGTTTATTGTGTGTTAAGAAGGCATGCATAACTTAGCTTCTGATATACTTATAAAAATAAAGTTGCCAACCCCAGTTCTTCCAGAAAAGATGTTTTATAATCTCTAAAACTTAATAAAAAATCATACTAACGCTTGGCCGATTAACATATTAGTTTTGTGGTTAATCAACAAAATAACAGAATAAGATTCACTTCAGCCTATCTTTCTGAAAGCAGAGCTTTTGGCAAAAGTAAAAAAAAACATAACTAAGAGTAAACTTAATAAGAGCATAAACACAATGCAAAGGTCCCAGGTTTTTCCTATGCAATTTGACATTTGATTTCGTGTACCGATTTCCGTGAGAGATAAAAGTTATTTTATTTTCCTACCGGAATTACTTATTCTCTTGTTTTTATACTCAAACTGTTGTACTAATGTTGCCACATTTTCACCAAATTATACACGATTTCGAATGATAAAAAATATCACTACTAAACGGCCTAAAAACATAACTTTAAAACACATTTTTTTAAACGCACCTATGTGCGCTGAATCCAAGTATGGCAAACAAAATTTTCTTATTTGCAGTGTTTGAAATATCGCTGTTTTTAAATTTATATTATTCAATTCGTTTTCTGTGCATTTGCTTGATTTTTCGAAATTTTATAGCAAAATTATGAAATTTTTTTTAAGAATATAAATCTACACAAAATGATATGTAAAAATTTTTTAAACAGATTTAGATTCTGCGTCTATTAAAAATATGTACTTCAAAGACAAGTTCTGCAAAAAGTTAAAAATTGTTGAGTGGTGTAATTGACATTGATTTTTTAGTTTCCCTTTGCTATTTTGTTTAAAAATTCACAAAAAAAATATAAGAAATAATACCAAAATATGAAAAATTTAATTTTCATTATGGTTCCTAAATTGGACCTTTGGAATTTTTATTAGTATTTGTTAAATAATTTTTATTCTTCTTATCTATTTTGGACAAGTTTTCAACATGTTTCACAACAAAATATAGCTCCGCCCAATATTCGACCGTTGCTGTTTTTTTATTTTTTATTAGACGATTAAAGTCAAATTGGTATTGCAAGTGAGAAAATTCGGTTGACGGGTTGAAAAGTTATAAGTGAAAATGTTAAGCCGCCTCAGAAACTAAAAAAAAAAATAAATATTTTCTTTCTAAATATTTGTTTTTGCCAACAAAGTTTCACTAATTTCTTACATAAAATATCCACCATTTTTTTCAAATCTGAAGATTTCTTAACAAAAAATGTATCTAAAATATCTTTTACAAGAAAATATGTTGGCTTAAAGATGTTGCTTTGAAAAGTCAATATTAACTGAGAAGTTTTTACTAGGAAAGAATTCCTTAGAAATGTATTATGAATTTTTCTATTACTTTGTGTAAAAACCTCATTAAAAAAATTAAAAAATAAAAAATTGTGTGAAGACTTAAGCGTGTAATTAATGTAGTTTTAACATAGTTTTAATTGACTAATTTATATTCATAAATCGGTGGTAATAAATTGGCACATTGTTACTTACAGAATTATCGGAACTGCATGCATTAATTTCTCTATGATGAAGAAGTCATTTGTTAAGCTTTCCCCAAGTTATCAAAAAATTATTAGACTCAAATAAAAAAGTTAGTAGAAAATCAGTAAAACGATTAATATCCCACTTTTTATTTTTTAGTAAACATTTTTCCTAAATAACAAATTATTTTTACAAATTTTTTTTTTTTTATTTTTGCAAAATATCTTACTACCTTTTAAAACATGAATTGCTAAAAAAGCAAAGTTTTATTTCAAAATAAAATAAAAATGTTTGCTAAAGGGTAACAACAATAAATATATTAATAAAAAAATTGGATGATAGTAAAAAATAGATTTCCTTTAGGGGTTTACTAAAATTTTACTAAATTTATCTATTTTCAAAACTATACCAATAATAACAGAGACGTTTTGTTAAAATATGCTAAATGGTCTGCTGGCCTAAATATATAACGTATCTGTAACTTTCACTGACTTTAATAACGAGGCGCTATGGGTCAAAACTAGTTTAAAGTGAATCCTGAAAACTAATGCAAATGCAATCCTGAAAACTAATGCACTAATTATTGCACTTACCAAGAAAAAACTACAGGGAAGCTGATTTAATTGCATAGACTAATATTGCGAATGTAACTTTTTTTAAATTATAACTAAAGATCAGAATTTTTTAAAATTTTGATCAACCATACGAACTATATTTTTATATTTTTTCAGTGTAAAAAAAATCCCTCCCGCAAATTTTGTAATTCTTAGACAAAACGACAACATATTAAATTTATAGGGCTGATAATAATTCGAAATAATACGATCCAATCATAAATAGCTCACAAATTATAATTCTTAACTGAAACTGAAATTGTAGCCGTTATCAAATACACAAATCATGCATTTTGAAAGTCCATTTTTACTAACACCATAGAAAAATGATAACCCCCTAAAGCGATGTGTACTTTCATATCAGAAATTCTTGATCATAAATTAAGAAATAACACACAAACGCAAAATGAAATAACCCCCAATGAAATACAGCCCAAAAAAATAAATAAGTGCATAGAGAAAAAAATTAAATAATACCTAAAAATGCAATATTCCCTAAAAGAGATAATGAAATAACTCAAAAAGTTTTTTTCTAGTCAAAAATTCTTACCAAATACAATTTACACAGGTCTGAAATAATAGTGATTAAATAATTTTATAAACGATCACAGCATAGTAGCTAAATCCAATGAGAATTATGGCCAATTCTAGTGGTGATTATAACACAAACAAACTTTGTTGTAAACAAACTTTTTTGGATTTTCACTTTTCAAATGGGAAATAGAACAAAAAAAATATATCGAGTGTTCCATTCCTATTTCAAACCCAATTACATTGTGTATTTTCAGAGAAACATTCCATAATTGGCTCTCCTAATACTAGAAATTTTCAAAAATATTTACAAATTTATAAGATGTACACAAAATTTTAAGGTAAAAAAAATGCTCCAATAGAGGGCAAATTTTCTCGGCCATCACTGTCCACTATTGAGACGCTTCAATGTATACTAAGAACCTGCTACAAAACAACAACAAAAAAGGTCATAAAATTCTGAATAAAATTTATTGCATTTTGTATAAAATAACAACATTTTAATCCACATTTGATATAGATTTCAGTAATAAGCAAAATCATATCAAATTTCCTGCCTTATCGTTTAAAAATTTGATTAAAAGTTTAAATTTCTGAATAGTATAAAAGAACTATTCACTATAAAATCGCTTATTAGTGTCCAGTTATCGAGTAGTTAACATCGAAACGGTTGAAAATGTGGCAGATAAAGACATTGTGTGTCCTCTTAGGACTATTTTGTTGTTCTACAGTACAAGCAGCTGAATTAAAATGGTGGCAAACGGCCTCATTCTATCAAATTTATCCTAGATCATTTAAAGATAGTGATGGTGATGGTATAGGAGATTTAAAAGGTAAAATTTCTTCGCCATAAAGACTATGGGGAAAATACTTTAACAAACATTTTAAATTGTTATATCAGACAATAAAAAAAATATTCAGAAAATCAGATAGAAAATCTTTTAGTGTATTTATTAAAAGTTTCATCAATTTTTATTTACTGATAGCATATATATGATGTTTACATCAACAAAGTATATTTTAACTTTTATCAAATGCTTCATAAATATTATAGTAAAATAATTATTTAAGCTTTTCATAATTATGATAAGTCATTCCATCAGTGGACCTTATTTGTAAAATACTTCTCCTTTAAAAACATTTCTAAAAATATAATTTTTTTTTATTCTCCTATATATTTTTAGGTGTTATCCAACAATTGGCTTATTTAAAAGAAATCGGCATAACCGCCACTTGGTTATCTCCAATTTTTACTTCACCCATGGCTGATTTCGGTTATGATGTGGCCAATTTCACTGAAATTGATCCCATGTTTGGTACCATGGAAGATTTTGAAGCTTTGATTGCGAAGGCTAATACTCTGGGAGTAAAAATTATTTTGGATTTTGTACCCAATCACTCTAGTGATGAGTGTGAATGGTTTATCAAATCGACTCAGAATGATACCCAGTATAAAGATTTCTATGTATGGCATCCTGGTAAAATTGTAAATGGTGTAAGACAGCCTCCTACCACATGGATTGGTGTATTCCGTGGTAGTACGTGGACTTGGAATGACGATAGACAGGCTTATTATTTACATCAATTCCATGCTAAACAGCCTGATTTGAATTATCGTAATCCAAAGGTTATGGAAGCTATGAAGGTAAGTGGAAAGTTAACCTGAAAGCGGGTGTTTTAGTTAAAAAATACACAGCAAATTTTTTGGTTTGGCTGTCTTTGAAATCTCTACAAGAACGCGAAATTTTTGCTCCTTTTGCTAGTTTTTAAGAGGTCAATTAACTTTAATCGTAATTTGAAGTTAGGATATTTGTATTACTTTTGCTTATTTTAATTATGAAAGAACGAAAAATGTCGGTTGAAAAATTAATTTTTTGGCGAGAAATTTCAACAATTGTTTTTGACTTAGCTTACTTAACCGGCCTTACGGACCATTAAATTTACCAGAAATGCGTCGAATCAGTGTTTTTTTATACATAAAACTGAATATATTCCGTTAGAAATGCCACGCACGGTTTGAAGCGAGGAAGCTTCAAAATCTAGATTTCGTAAATTTTCAAAAAAATAATTATTTTTGAACAAAAATCTAAAAAACAAAGGTAAGATTGAGGATGTATTTTTAATAATAAGTCCTTAATTTGGTCCAAGGACACATGCGATTATGACAGAATAAACTGTCGTCTTAGCTTATAAACTAATAGACGGATTTTTATTAAATTTGGCAGAAAAAAAAAAGAATTAAAGTTTGAACAATATATACTCGTATTGAAATTTGGATACTTTTTCGCCCGGTTTAGTTATTTTTATAATAAATTTTGTTCAACACTTCTCTTTTCTATACGTTAGTTTTCGAGATGCATCCTAAACATAGTTTGGCTGATATCGCCTACACTAGGCAACGGTTAAAAAATGTTGTAGTATCCTTACTTTTCGAGACAAGTTACGATTTGGGATGAAAATTTCAGTTCTTTAAAATTTGTTTAGAATTTGTTTCACTAGCAAATATGTAAAAAAAAATAATTTCTTGCGTAAAATAGTAAACATCGTAAATAGTTTTCAAATCAAATTATCAAGGTACTTCAAAATATTATCATAGTCCGTGGGATTTTCTTTTGCATTTAGTAAAAATCTGAAATTAAAGTAAAAAGTTACTGGATTTGATAGTTTTGGAAAATTACTGTAGCGTTCAAAGCTTAAAGTTCTCAAATTTCACTGCAAAGCAGTTTTTTTTTTAATATTAAATGAAAAAAAAAATGCAGGAACCGGAAACATATTTTTGTAATGAATTTCTAAGTTAAATATATCTTTAGTAGTTTTTAAAAAAATCCGTTTAATAGTTTTTTTTTTTTCTGTTAAAAAAAAAAATTGTTTAAGTCCGAAAATGTCTCAATTTAATTAAAGTACCGTCAAGTTCAAATTAGTGTTATTTTCATTCAATCTCAAATATAAGATTCCTCATCCCTGATAAAGAGTTCAAAATTATATGAAAAATCAGCATTTTAACTTGACAAATGTTCACATATTATTAACTAACTAAAGATATTCATAAAATTTTGATATTTGATCAGTTGCTTTAGAACATGTTTTACACTCATATTAATCCACGCATAAAAATATAATATAAATGTCAAACCCACAAAAAACGTTCGTAAAATTAACAAAATTTCGTTACTTTTAGGAAAGTCTTTTTATGTTGCCTTTTTCGTATTTTTATGTATGGATGATTACTGTGTAAAACCAGTTATTTCGACTCTCAGGAACCTGTTTTAGAACATTTTTCATTTTAACGGTGATAACAGAACTGGTTATGGAAAAATTCAGAGGTAGCCGATTTTAAAAAATTGTGGTGGGATATTTTATAGATTTAAGGGCATAAAAAATGGCATAATTTTTCTGATCCCACATTATCTTTCCCTACTAGGACGTTCTACGTTTTTGGTTACGCAAAGGTGCATCAGGTTTCCGTGTTGATGCTGTTCCCCATTCTTTTGAAATTGCTCCCGACAGCGCTGGCAACTATCCCGATGAACCACGTAATCCCAATAACAACGATCCTTTGGATTATCAATATTTCGAACATATTTATACCACCAATCAACCGGAAACTGTTGATATGATTTATCAATTCCGTCAGGTATTAAAGGAAATGGATGCAGAATTGGGTGGTGAAGATCGTATTTTGATGACAGAAGCTTATGCTCCTTTAGATGTTATTATGCAATATTATGGTAATGCTACACATGATGGTGCTCAAATTCCATTCAATTTCGAATTGATAGGTAATTTGAATAAACAATCAACGGCCTATCATTATGATGAATTGATCAATGCATGGTTGAAAAATATGCCAAAAGGAAAATCCGCTAACTGGGTGGTAAGTTTAAGATTAAACGCTTGTGGCCTAAAGATTTAATTTAATTTTCATTTTATAAATACAGCTTGGTAATCATGATCAAACTCGTATTGCTTCACGTTTGGGTGAAGATATGGTTGATATTATCAATATGCTTTTATTAACCTTACCCGGTTGTAGTATCAACTATCAGGGAGAAGAGCTTGGCATGAGTGATCTTTGGATTTCTTGGAATAATACTGTCGATCCTCAAGCCTGTCAATCTAATCCCGAAAATTATGAAAGATTAACACGTGATCCCGTACGTACGCCCTTTCAATGGAATGATGATAAATTTGCTGGTTTTACCGAAGGTTCTTCAACTTGGTTACCTGTCTCCGATAATTATAAATTGGTTAATGTTAAACGTGAACGTGGCATATCACAAAGTCATTTAAATATATACAAACAATTACAAAATTTGAGAAGAGATCCCGTTTTGCAACAAGGTGATGAAGAAGTCAAGGCTTTAAGTGAAAATGTTTTAGCTATTAAACGGTAAGATAAGCTTTTATATTCTCTTTTTGAAAACTCAACACATCCCGTTATGTTTTGTTTAATTTTAGTTCTCTTGCTGGCTCTCATTCTTATATCATTCTTCTTAATATCAGTGATGATATTGAGTCATTGAATTTAAATGCTGCCTTTAGTGGCATAACCTCTCAATTGGAATATGTGGTGGTTAATGATAAAAGTAATAGACGTAATGGAGATCAAGTTTATGCAAATAATGTGGTACTAATGCCCAAGGAAGCTGTAATCTTAAAAACGTGGTAATTAAATTGTTTCAAATGACATATTTAATAAAATTTTAAAAATTGTTAATGTTCAGTGTTGTGAATTTGAAAATCTCTAAACATATTCTACTTTAACCACATATGAATTTGACATTTATTGCTATCTTTAAGCCCTAGACTTTGGTTAATTTAAGTCTTTTTTATCAAAATTTGACTAACATAGTCGTCAAGATATAGATAATTTTTCAAAAAGGGGAAAGGACGAAATTGTGCTAAGTTAAAAAATAACTAAGAATCAACTTAATTAGAGCATAGACACAATGCAAAGGTCCCAGGTTTTTTCTATGCAATTTGATTTCGTGTACCGATTTCCGCGAGATATAAAACTTATATTGTTTTCCTACCGGAATTACTTATTCTCTTGTTTTTAAACACAAATTGTTGCACTAATGTTGCCACATTTTCATAAAATTATTCACTATTGTGAATGATAAAAAAATATAAAAAATATTACTACCGAACGGCCAAAAAAACTATTTATTTATGCTGAATTCAAATAATTTGCAGTGTTTGAAATTTCTCTGTTTTAAATTTACATTATTCAATTCATTTTCTTTTCATTTTGAATTTTTCGAAATTTTATCGCAAAATCATAAAATTTCTTTTAAGGATATAAATAAATCTACACAAAATTATATTTAAACATTTTTTTAAACCGATTTGGAGTCATAATTGAGATT
>JAEKOY010000049.1:0-60155 GCA_021234595.1 Delia radicum
TTCGGTTTTCGAGATATGAGCCATTATCATAAAAGATATCAATGACATTTTTGGATGAAATTATGAAGAAGTTAATAAGCATTTTTCATAAATATTTATGGAAGGTTTCATCATATTTATGAAAACTTTGTAAATAAGAAAATGTTTCATCAATTTTAGTCCACTGAAACTGTTTCATAAATATGATGGAACTAAAATAACGATACCGAAATAATTGAAATACCGTTATCCGTAAAATACCGTTACCGATATAACTAAAATACCGATATCCTTAAAATACCGCTACCGAAATAATTAAAATATCAATATCTTTATTTTTTTTTTTTATTAATTTAAGTCGAGATCAGAAAATAAATCGCTGTATATCAAACCCTAACAGCCAAAAAGACGTAAGCGTCACGATTTTTGATTTTAGTTTTTGATGAACATGTTTCGATCATTCCTCAAAATTTCATAACTCTAGGAAGTACCGTTACGAATCTCATATAAAAATAACCAAAAAACACAGTCACATCATTCAAAATATTGGTTTTCCTTATTAATTTTGAAAAAGTATTATCTTCCACATTACCGTTAATACCAACAACCAATCACTTTTCGGAGATTTTATCCCTTAAATAAAATATATCCAGTTAAAATCTAATATTAATTTCGCCTGCAAAAAACAAATACTTTATCTACAATATTAGTTTTCGTTACCAATTTTAAAATAATATAGTTTTTTAATAGTTTTGGAGACTCTAATAAAATATTATGATTAGTTTTCTGTTGTACATACAATTCTATTTTTAGAATTCATATTTAAACTTGAAATATAAAAATTATTCAAGGTAGAAATTTGAAATTAGAAATTAAAATTGGGTTTGGGCTAGATGTAAAGCAATTGCCTGATAAGCACAAGGTCGCCGATACGAGTCCAGTTCGCTGCATTATTTAGCATTTTTGTTAATAAAATAATTTTAAAATAATATATTAGTTTTTTTATAGTTTTGGTAACTCAAATAAAATATTGAGATCAGCAACCGAATTTTTGTATTATATACAAATCTATTTAAATTTGACACAAAAAACATTCAAGGTTGAAATTAGAAAATTCAAATTGGGTTTTGGCTAGAGGTAAAGTAGTTGCCTGACAAGCAGGAGGTCGCCCAGTTCGCGGCATACGTATTTTTTATTAATAAAATAATTTTAAAAGAATATAATTTTTTTTATAGTTTTGATAACTCTAATAAAATATTGAGATTAGCAACCGAATTTCTGTTGTACATACGAAGCTATTTTAAGACAAATATTTAAATTTGAAACTAGAAAATTGAAATTTGAAAAAACATATTTAAATTGGGTTTAGGCTAGAGGTAAAGTAATTGCCTGACAAACGGAAGATTGCCGGTTCGAGCCCAGTTCGAGGCATAACATTTTTTTCATTAATAAATTAATTTTGTTAAAAGCATGTGATCTATTTGAATTTATTTATAGAATAATAGTCCAAATAGTCCATACACATAAAATATTCAATTGTTACAATACAAATTCGAAATTTGTAAATAAATACCGGTTGTTACAATAATATTAAAATTTAATAATAATGATAGTACATGGAACCACAAAATTGCTGTGTGTATATATTTTGTTTTGACCAAATAAGAAATGAAGCAAAAAAAACAAAAATGTGGTCAGATTAGTGCCCATTATTTAACCCCTAAAAGTGAGAGTTAAACAAATTTAATTTGTTTTATGTTACTTAAATTTCATTACAATCGAATAAACCAAAGAAAAATTAAAAAAGCTTTTCCTGTCAAATTATTATTTTGACGCTTACGTCTTTTGGTGCGGTTAGTGCTCGATGTAGATATATTTTCTCAAAGTTTGACCATAAACTAGCCGTTATTAGAATTCGGTTATGAAGAGTTTAAAAATATTGGTGTGCTATGATATTATCGTTGTCCTTAAAATAACGATACCGAAATAACTAAAATACTGTTGCCTTTAAAATGGCGTTACCGAAATAACTAAAAACCTTTTATCCTTAAAATGGCTTTACCGAAATAAATAAAATACCCCTACCGCTAGAATACCGTTACCGAAATAACTTAAATAACGTTATCGCTAAAAAAAACTATCGTTACCTCTAAAATACTGTTATCGAAATAAAAGAAAATAGCGTTATCGCTGGCCGATAACCGAATCGAATCGGCTGCCATCCATGCTAAAAAGCGATGATTATTGTTAATCTGTTTTACCGGAATAGAGTATTTCTAATTAAATTAAGTTTTAAATAATAATAAATCAAGAAAGTATACCGATTCATATTAAAAACCATAGCCGATTTAAATACCGCAATCGTTATTATATCAAAACCTTTACTGTAACCGAAAAAACAGAACAAAATTATATCGGTACAAAAACCGCTAGCGATATTTGTTGCGGTTAGCATATTAAGATGGATGGAAAAAGGAAAACCCCGAACGATTGAAATAACCGTTATTTAATAGTGAATTTTTATCGTTGATCTATAAATTTATGTGTGAGATTTTATTTGTTCGGTTTTAGATCATGACAAATTTTTCTCTAAATTAACAGAAAAATTATAAATTTTATATGATAATTTACTTTGACTATTAGAAAAAAAAAAAAAAAAAAAAAAAAAAAAAAAAAAAAAAAAAAACAGAAAAAGTTATTAGACACTAGCATGAATGGAATGCATTTTCTGACCCACTACGGTCTTCATCAACATTCTTCGTGTCATTTAGTGTTAATCGTAATTATGATCTATTTAACTCACATGTTAAAGAAATTGGGTAACGTTAAATGAAATTTACCACGAACGATTTCTATTTATAGTGTGTTTGTTTTTTTCTCGTCATTATCATAGTTGCCAGTTTAACTTTCAGTTAAAACTTTAAATGGCAGTTCTTTTCTCTAATGTCATCATATACTATCCTACTACATTAGCAAAGCATATCAACAAACATTAAAGATTTTTTTTTATTAATACATATGTCGAGCATATACATATAGTAAATTATCATATAAAATTTATAATTTTTCTGTTAATTTAGAGAAAAATTTGTCATGATCTAAAACCGAACAAATAAAATCTCACATAACACTCACAAAATAAAGCTTCAAATTATGCCGGCACAAAAACCGTAACCTATATTCATTTTGGTTGCCAACGTTGGGTAAAACCGTTTAAATGTTAAATAATATTTAATGAAAATGTTATAAAAATGCTAATTCTATCGAAGTGCAAGTCATTTAATATTTTTCTTATCTCTTTACAAACGTAAAATGTTTAAAGTAGGTTTTTAAAAATTACGTTCGACTTATATTTTAAGCAAAAAAAAAAAAAAAAAATTCACAATGAAACATTTTTGCAATACATTGAAAAAAAAAATTAATATTTTTTTTGAAAATCTCTTTGGAAAAAAAATGTATAAATCTTTTCATTCACAATAAACATTGAAAGCAAAAGAATTATTCGATTCGATTGGCATTGATAAGCCTTTTTTATGTTGAGTATTTTTTTTTTCCTTTTAGATAGTTTGCTGTTTAAGTTTAGTTGAAGTTTTTTGTATTCAACTCTTTATCCTGTCAGTATTTATATATTTTTTTTGCTGTGTTGTACCATAAATCTCTACTTTTTTGCGTTTTTCGTTGTTGTTGCTTTGTCGTCTTATATCCCTCTTCAACAACAACAAAATCCAGCAAAATTAATGTCTTTTTGTGTACCCTACTTAGGACATTTGCAAATTTTGAAAAATCTTTGAATTTTCAAATGGTTTTTATTTTGAGATTATGATTTGAATATTAAAAGTGCTGAAATAACATTAAAATTTGGGAAAAAAATATAAAGTTTTTAAATACCATTTGTAGATAAAAATTTGTAGCCGTTTTTGTTCAATATAGCGAAAAAAATCCACTCTTTATTTATAGCTTTTAATTTGTACGAAAAATAAAAATCGAAAATCGAACATTTTTTCCAGTGATTAGAAAATTACAATCATAAATGGCACTTTTTCTCTACATTTTCAGATCTTGTCAACTAAATTGATGCGAAAAAATTACCACGCAAGTGGATTATCATTTCATTAGATGATATTTTCGCAGAAAAGCCAACAATATGGGCTTGGCTTAATGAGCTCAACGAAAGAGATTTGCAAAATATATAATATAATATAATAAAATTTTGTTTTCTAATTTTATTCCACACACATGATTAAAAAAATGCTTTGGAAGGTAAATTTTTTTTTTAAATTTTCCAAAAAAGACAACGATTTTAAGGACGTTTCAAAATAGAAAAGTATAATTACACTGCGCCACAAAATTTACCCCTAAAATCGGAAACAAGAGTACCGATCATTGATCATTAATATTTTGGCCACGCTGATTTTAATGGCGTACCCACACTGCGAGAATTATCTTCACTTCAGTAATGAATTTCTTCATAGCCTCAATGAAAACAGGTTTCATTAAAGTCAATGAGAAATAATTTGAATAATTTCATAAAATTTTCATTAAATTTATGAAGAGATATGTAATTCATATGATTTTTTAAACAATTTTATTAAAGTCTAAATTTAATAAAAGGCTACATTGAAATAATTTATAAAATAAGTTAAACATTTGAGAATTCAATCTTAAAACTAAAGTTTGAAATGTATGAAAATGCATGAAATTATAAAATTTTATGAAATAATTAAGTCTTTGAAATAATTTCATAGCTCTAAAGGAAATTTTCATTAAATTATTTATGAATAGATTCAATTTTTGTTTATGAAATTCTCGGGTAAAAACAGTTATATTTATCTAATATGATTAAGTCATATCTGACTCTGAATGAAGTCTCATTACGGCTTATATCAGTATATTGTACAAATACATCTGATAATTTTTATTGAGCGATTTTTTTTATATGGTACTTGATATAATTCTATGCATCCAAATCTCACTCCATATATAACTACATAAACCATATAATAATAATCCAAATATAAGTAGTGATTGATATGGTTATATATGGTCACATGCTAAGTCTTATTAAACTATATGTGACGCCATACTAAAAATATTTTCATTATAACTGTATATAGCATTATATCTAATCCCATACATATTTTGGTAAAGTTCAATATCAAATTAAGTTATACGCAAGTTAAGTTTTTCTTACATATGGCTTCACATATAACCATACTTATTTTGTAACGAAATTATTAAGTGGTATTGTCTTATAAAATGTACACATTTTTAATTTGAAATTATATAAAATAAATCACTTGCAAGATTTATTTTATATAATTTCAAATTAAAAAATGTGTACATTTTATAAGACAATACCACTTAATTATATATTTTTGAAATACTGAATTTGTTCTTGATAATTTTTAATCATTTCGTTGTTTCATTTAAAAAAAATTGCGCTCTTTAAAATTGTTGATTTCTAGAAATTTTAATGTTTAACTTAATAGCTTCAGCATTCCCACTATCGGCTTAAAATTATATCTATTTATATCTAATTAGATATAATTTAATGTCCCGGATAAGGACAAATCTCGGATAAAATTGTATCAAATTATATTTAAATGACCCATTTTTCGGATCAATTTGTTTGTGCTTATATATGGGAACTTATCAAATGAGATATAATTTTATTAGACTGCATATTAAACTTTTTACCCGGGTTATGAAATTGCATGAAAAATTTCTTAATATTAATAAAATTTCTTGGATATAATGAAATTTTTCAGTAAATCTACGAAAAAAATTCTATCAAATTGTGTCATTAATATTATGAAGGATAATTCTTTCAGTGCAGTTTTTTCACTTATACCCTAGATTTTTCGCAAATTAGCATTAACGCAGTTTTTCATACATAAAATTCAAAAAATTAAATATTTTTTCGTAGTTGTTTATGGTAAATACATAAAAGACCTTCATTAACATTCGAGTATCAAATTTGGTTAATAACTGTGCAGCATTAAAAATTTTCTTCTCAGTTTTTACTATATTTTACCATTATTGCACAATTTGCCATCACATTTCGAAATCGATCAAATCATTTTTGTGAATAAGCAAAACGACAAATCTGATCAATTATTATTTCGTGTAAAACAAACTTTCGCAAATAAATATAAACTTTTTTGGCTGATTTTTTGTACACATAATTTTTGAGCTATTAACATTTTATACTGAAAGATGAACTCATAGGTCATCCTTTTCGCTATGCTGTCATATAAATTTTAGACACATTTCGCGATTTTACCATTAACCGCACTCTCTGGTTTTTGCACGAAATAATTGATCGCATTTGTCTTTTTGCTTATGAAAACTCCAATTTTTTAATTTTGCACTGACTTCAAGTCGGAAAAAATTACGGACTGAGACAATGTTTCAAAATTAAAACTCAAGGCGTATTTATTCTCGAAATCTTTTTAGAAAAAAGAACCAAATCAATGAAAGCATTACAATGTATCCTCTTCATAATCATAGAGGTGCAGCCTTCTGGCCCCCCCTATATCTCCTAAGTCTCAAATTATATAGAAGAAGGCTCATTTTTGCGCCAAGGCCAAGATATACTAAAAACTGTAACTTTGTTACAGAATTATTGATTTTTTTTTTATTATATAATAAATATATATGTAAACTAAGAAAATTTTCAGTCAACAACGAAATTAAATTTCAAATTTAAACTGATCAGGATAATAGTAACACTCAAAAAAATAAGTTAGTAGAAAAGTTAGCAAAACGTCTTGTAAATCAAGTATACTATTTTTCGCTTTTGCTCCACAGTGTATAAAAATGTATTATTTTGTGTACCAAATTAATGAAAATACCTATTAATAATTGTTTTATTTAGTTTTCGCTTATTTTATTTGTTTGAATGTCTTTTTCAAATTGAATTTATCTCTTTGTTCGATAAACAGGGTCGAAATTTTTGCTATATTATTTAATGAATTCGGTAGAATAACTTTGGTGTTCGTTAAATCGGAGTTTGTTAAATCGATTATTCGTTAAACCGGAATTCTACTGCATATTAAATAGCCAAATTTTAATGAAATTTCTAATTTAAACACCGTCGTAAATTTGCCGAAAATAGCGGATAAAGCACTTTTTGTGTGGCACTGGCATATTGAGAAAAACTGTGTGGTCCCAGTACTATTTTATTGTACCGTGGGCAATTTATACTTGGGGAGTGGTATCATGACTAGAAATTTTGCTAAATATCTCTACTTTCAAAAGTGGAATGACGCAATATGAAGGAAATTATCAGAGACGCTTTAAAATATGTTAAGGAGTACGTAATCGGCTTGAAAATTAAGATTCGGTTGATTATAGGGTCGTTGAACTCGAATCTGTCATCAGATTCTTAAAATTCAAAATGTCAGATCCAATTTGGCGGATAATTTCAAAAAGTTTCGTAATTTGAATAGTTATTGGGATCGCTGAATACGAATCTGACATTTTATTTTTGAAATCCATAATGGCGGATCCAATATGTCGGATGATTTGTTTTGAAATAAACATTTTAAATGGCGGAGCCAATATGGCGCATAATAGTTGTAGGGGCCGCTGCATACGAATCTGAAATAAAATTATAAATAATTGAAATGACGGATCCTATATAGAGGATATTTTTTTTTCATTGTAAATTATTTATTGGAATGTTTCGAGGATGTATCTGATAGTTGCAATTAAAGATGCCGAATTTAATAAAAAGTTTATGACCTGTGAGATCCATCATCCTTAATTTCAAAAATTTGATTTCAGATTCGGGAACGCCAAAATTTTCCGATAAAATATTTGTTACGAAACCACTTGTATTTGATACGATCACTTTTCATAAAAGTTATCCGCCATTTTAAATTTTTAAAACCTTAACAAATATTTGATACGAAACCCATGACCGTTTTTAATTTGGAAATTTTTGAGCTTAACCTCAATTAAATTTTTTTTTTAATTTTTGATGAGATTTTTTTCAAAAATGAACATAAAAATATAAGAGATGACTGGTTGATATGTTAAAAACTGGGTTGGTGTGCTAAAAACTAGTTCGTCAATTGTACATAATTTATGAATATCTCACCGATCGGAGCAAGTCTAAAATAAGTCAAAAATTTATTCCGATTTCATTTTGAAAATAATATCTAGTTTTTTATTTAAATACTACTACACTTATAAAAATTATAATTTCGGGGTTGCCATTCAACAATTTTTAAAAACGTAAAAAAATCCACACATTTCTACAAAAAGTTTTTAAAATCGGTTATCTATAAAAAACTTTATATTTTAAAAAAAAAGATCAGTTAAAAATTCACAAAATTAATTTTTTTTTTAAATATCTTCAGCTTCATTTTTTTATTTAAAAGGTTTACAAAAACTACAGGGTGTTAAAGTAATTCGCCTTGGATGTGAACGATTTTTTTTTTAAATTTTAATATCTTTGGAAATGACAAAAGAGTCCTTTAAGTTCGACCTAGTCAGATAATAAACAAAAATCAAACTTCTTTTTTGTTGTTGTGTACTTAACCATACATTTTAACCAAGTTTTTATAGCATTATGATGCCATTGTTATACATTCTAGTAGATGTTGGAAGTTTTATTTTATTTTTTTCGTTACTCATGTGTTGTTAAGGATTTTTGTTTTTCCTTTACTGGGCTGTGTATAAATGCAAAACTGCTATACAAATGTTGCCAGTTGTTGTCTACGAGTTACGAATAAACTATTCATGGTCTAAACACAATCATTGCTTTTTCAAGTTTTTCGCTCCTTCAATATGTAGTATACGACTCAAATGCATGTAGAGTAGGGCTATAACTATTTTTTTTTTGCAAATTTTTTACCAATATGAGCAATACTGTATTAATAATAAAAAATAGGTTTTTCGGGCCATTTTGAAATAAAAACTTCCAGCATAAAGTGCATTTTTATCACGTCTTTACCATTAAAGTTGTATTAGTGGACCAAAATACAGTTATCGAAATAAACACATGTTACAAGTGTTTATTTCGAATATTTTTTATTCAATTGTTGGGAACTGGGACATTTTATAAAAAATAGTTTCTAACCTAAATTATTTTAAACATTCTATAGTTTTTGTGCTCAATGGATGAAAATAAAAAATATTCTATATGAAATAATTATATGGTACAAACTAACTTAAAACTTAAGACAATTTATAGAAAACTAATTTAATTATAACTGGTTGTTATCTCTAGAACTAAATACAACCAAATTTAATGGCTTTGCAATATAGAAAATATTTATATTAGGCGTATATTTGTGAATTTTCTTAGAATTCTAAATTTTATAAATTTTAACCAGTATTACATAGTTAGATTTTAAGAAAGTGTTTTGTAATTATTAATTGCATATTTATTTATGATTTTCATCCCAAAGTATCATTAAAAATCTTTTCTAAAAGTCAGTATGCCACTTACACACAAAGAAGAAATATGATTGAACATGATTTTGTACACAAAGTTATCATACTATGATCCTAATTATCATATACATGATTTTTGGCGATCACGTTATGATTACCGAGGACAATTTTAGTCATATTGAATCACATGATGCTCTTAAACTATCACACCATGATGATATTTTTTCTGCGTGTATAGTCGTTTGAATTGAAGGGTGAAGGTGAGTTTTAGATAAAGTCAAAGAAGAAATATGATTGAACATGATTTTGTACACAAAGTTATCATACTATGATCCTAATTATCATATACATGATTCTGACTGATCATGTTATGATTACCGAGGACAATTTTATAGTCATATTGAATCACATGATGCTCTTAAACTATCACACCATGATGATATTTTTTCTGCGTGTATAGTCGTTTGAATTGAAGGGTGAAGGTAAGTTTTAGATAAAGTCTAAAATTGTATCAACAAATTTTCAATCCAAAATCTTTTTAAACTTTTTATTTTTTTATGTACTAAACGGCTAGGATAGGTAAAGTTAGGTAATTGCAAACAAATCTAAAGTTATAGCCCTAAAAAAACGAGAAGAACAAAGTATGGCAAAACTTTTAATGTGTATTCTCGAATACATGTAGATTTTGGAAAAAGAAATACCGAAAAAAAAACAGAGTAGTAATAATAAAAGGAGGAGGAGGGGGAGAAGAAATAACGAAAAAAAACTTCAAACATATTACTCTTTAGGGTTTATACGGAATTTTCTAGGAAATTGTTGTTCATTCTATTCGCATCATTTGAATTTTCTGTTGTTATATCTATTGCGACGACTTGCCCGCCTGTCTGCTATATGAGTCTGTAATTTATTTTTTTCTGTAGATTTCAAACACTGTAAAAAAATTGCAAACCAAAATGTTTCGGTTCACAGGAAACAATTTTTATCTTAAATATATAAAAAAAGATTTGATTAAAATTATAATAAAATTAGATTTTAAACAAAAATTGAATTGAATCAATTAATATTATAATTGTTCTAATTAATCATGTACACTTTCTATGCAATAACACAGAAAGAACCTAAATAGAGTTTTAATTAAAATATTTGTCAGTTCAATTAAAAGTTTAATTGAATTCGGTCATGTTACGGAAATTGTAGTATTAATTAAAATAATTTGTAAATATTTAATTGATTTAGTTTAATTAAGATTTTAATTATATCTATTAAAAATTTAATGGTTTTTGTTAGTTTTTGTTTTTATATAAATCGAGATTATTTTTGTGTTATTTTCAACTTACAACGAGCTTTCAACCTCAGTATATTTACAAAAATAAAGAAAATCAAACATATTAGTTAGGTTGTTACTAGTATTTCTATCTGGCTAAAGATCTCATCAGAACCCGAAGTTGTAGAAAAGCTAGAGCCTCCAGAATAGGCAGAGCTTTAACAAAAAAACCTATTAATCATCTTTTTTCCTCCATTCTTGTCTTCTTAGAAATCAATAGTGTCGGATTCGGCGTTCGGCCAAGTTATAAAATTGAGTACATTTTCAGATATTTTAGTCAAGCATTCTCATTTTTTCCAAAAGACATCATTAGAATAATTTAATTCATTATTACATATTTCTGGAAAATTATTTCTAAATTAGCTTTAAAAAAAATTTCGTTGTCAAAATCAACCAATTCGCGTTTTATTCAAATTGAAAAGTTCGGCTACGGTTTCGGCCGAACATTAAAAAAAAAGTGAGTTTGGTGGGACACTAGAATTCAATAATATTGTTTTTGATTTCAAACTAATTTTAATTAAAATTGCAGAATTTCATCAAAAGTAATGAAAAAAAATCGCTAAAATTGAAAAAAAAATCGCCAAAATTGAACAAAATAACGCCAAAATGAAACAAATTTCAAAAGATCACCATAATTTACAAATAATCGCCAAAATATATATAAAAAAAAAATCCTAAATTGAAAATAAAAAATTGTTAACATATAAAAAATCGCTAAAATTGGGCAAAAAAAAAAAAAAAAAAATAAAAAAATCACCTAAATAAAATTTATAACTTCCATATCTAGGAAAGATTTTTCATTTTTAATTTCGACGATTTTTTCCATTTAGACGATTTTTGTAAATTTTAGGTTTTTTTAATTTATGCCAATTTTTTAATGTTTTAGCGATTTTTTTTATTTTCAATAATTTTTTCAATAAAGCGATTTTTTTCCAATTTTGTGTTTTTTTTTTTTAATTTAGGTTATTTTTTTTTAATTTTTGTATTTTTTTTTTTAAGTTTCAGTTTTAGCGATTCATTGAATTTTAGCAGTTATTTTCATTTTTGGCATAAAATTAAATAATTTAGTTAATTTGTCAATTTACTGGATTTTTTAAAATTTTGGTGATTTTTATTTAAATTTCAATGATTTTTTTAAATTTTGTAAGTTTTTTTGCATTCACCAAATTCATTTTCAGTTAATCATTTAATAGACATTAATAAACTTTTAATTGAAAATGAGTTCGAAATCAAACAAAAGTTTAATTTAAAATAAATTTTTCTTAGAAAATCAATTAAAATATTAATTGATATAATCAGTTTTGTAATTAAAAATCCGTTGTATCAACCGAATTTAGCTGTGATAATCTATGTTTTGTTGTAAAGCCGGAATTTAATAACTGCAGCCTATTTTCGGTTGATAATTGTCAAATTTTTTCTCGGTGTATAGATTTTTTCGCTTATGCTTTCGTTCTGCAATGTGTTTTTTTTTATAGAATTTTAATGCATCCTGGAGGGTTTAGACGTTAAGTTATTATTGCCTATCATTTTGACAGAAAATTAATTAAATTGTAATTTTTAAAACGTGTGTACGAAAGAAAAGAAAAACTATTGGATTGAAATTATTGAAGCTTAA
The DNA here is from genome assembly GCA_021234595.1 of Delia radicum. Classification (NCBI taxonomy): domain Eukaryota; kingdom Metazoa; phylum Arthropoda; class Insecta; order Diptera; family Anthomyiidae; genus Delia; species Delia radicum. The sequence continues at coordinate 12,324 of JAEKOY010000049.1, forward strand.
AATAATGAATTTTTTAAACTCAATCATAAATTAAAAAAGTTTTCAATAATTTAATGATAAAGATTTATAATTTCTGGTAAAGAAAACTTTAAAAATAAAAAAAAATAAAAATTGTAAAGAAAAAAAATGGTAAAAATCTTTTAAAGATGTTCTACAATAAAGCCTCATTTTGATCCAATATTAATTATTCCAATATTTTATCCATCCCCTTAAAGTTTTTCCTTTTCGGAAATGATCGCAAAAGAAACATATTAAATTAATGTTTTTATTTTACTTCTTTTGAACCTTATAATTAATTTATTGTTTTTAAAAATGCACATAATATTTATGAACATTTAAAACACAAAAAAAAAGATAAAAGATTCTTTTTATTCAATGGATGTGTTTAAAATACAGAAACATATCATGTTGGGCCTAGCGAACCACATCAAATGATTTTATAAATATCCCAGCAAAAACATGGTAATGACAAGGCATTACCGCATATATTACCAAGTAATGCTTCTTTATAATACAAAATAATGGCTTACTGATAATGGGTTATATAAGTACTTATATGTAATTGCAAAATAATGAGTTACTGGTAATTGGTTACATAAGTATCGATTTCATATTTTTAATTGAAATATTGTATTAAATTTTCCAAGCTAAAGTTATTTAAATTTTTTTTTTCAAGATTTCTTAAAAAGAATAACATAAAGATAACCAGTTATTTTTAACTCTTTAGTAACCACATATTCTATCATTGTGAGTAACCACTTATTCATAATATAAAAGTAATTATTTAATCCTTAACTATGAGTAACTCATTATTCTCTTTTTTTGAGGAATCGAGAGGGTAATGACCAACCATGAGTTTTGGGTTATCGCGAACAAAAGTAATCAAGCGAGTAAATAGTCTGGTAACTAGTGAATCCCTTTGTCCGCTACTTACACACTTAATTACTTGGTAATGTCTGTTTTTGCTGGGAATGAAACATTTAACGAAATTTGGCCAATATTATAAAAAAAAAAAAAAAAAAAAAACAGAGCCCCTTTATACAAAAGAAAAGTGAACACTTGAATAAAGAAATGAAAGATTTCTTTTGAATGAGAAAGTTAAAAAATATTTGTATTTTTTTTTTCGAAAATACTCATATACGACGTGCTATAAAAGGTAGCGTTGCGAAAAAGTGACTCTTGTAGACTACCGGTATTAAGTGATATTAATGTTAACAATACCCAACCATGTCCATTTCAAAAACAGGATACAATCACCACCAACACAATGATGGAGAACAAAATTAACAAACAAGAACAAAAAAGCGTATTTAAGTATGGTAAAGCAATTAAATTGCTACAATATGAAATGTTAAATATATGGAACTGTTGAAAAAATATGTGGTAAATAAAGTATTTAACCCTTTATGGAATAAAATATAACACTTTATACAATTGAAGGGCTTATTGTAAAAACTTGATAAGCAACTTTTAATTTTTAGTTAGTTTTCGCGTTTTAAGAAGTGAATTAATTTAGGAAACAGGCATAATGCAGCACTATTCTACTTTATATACGTGTAACAAGTGTTTTAGCATGACTTTATTCAATATTTAATCAACAGATTAACTAGAAAACAGCGAAAATTAGAAAATTGTAAATGTGGCTTATCAAGTTTTTTCAATAAGCTCTTCAATTTTATTTTTATATACATCGAGATTATTTTAACCTCCGTATATTTACAAAAATAAAGCAAATCCAACATATTGGCCAGGTTGATACTAGGTATTTCGATCTGGCTAAAGATCTCATGGAATTCAAAGATAAATTAATTCAAAAATAAATTAATCGAAGATAAATTAATCGCTTTAAATGATAAATTAATCGTATTGAAAATACTCCACTCTTGGTTTTGAGGAAACTAAAAGAAAATTTGTAATCGTGTTATAAACAAGAGCAGAAACCTATTTTTTAAATCTAATTCGAAACATTTGAAGGTTGTTTAATCAATACCTTAAAGGGTGTAGCTTATCTCCCTGATCATTATCGTCCAATTGCACTATAATAATCTGCGCTTTCGAAGGTAATGATGGTGATTTTTAACTTACATCTTGTAAATTATTAGAGAACAAGTTTCTTCTCAATGATGAAAAGTATAGCTTTCGTAGAAATCTTTCCACGGGATACAAGTTGGTGTTTCTTTCGGAACGTTGAAGTTGGTCTATTCACAGAGTTTGTACACTCAAAAAATAAGTTAGTAGAAAAGTTAGTAAAACGTCTTGTAAATCAAGTATATTAGTTTTCGGCAAATTTTTTACTAAATCAAGAATCTAAAAAAATATTCCATATTCAAGATAGAATTCAGCAAAATATAGTGCTTACCCAGAAGAGCTTCCAGAAGGCATTATTTAATTACGATGCGCTTCCAAAGCAAATAAAGGAGGCATGATTTTTGTTTGCGATGTCAAACTTGGTACGTCTCTTTTAACCAGGTGTAAAGTTCTTCTTTCATGTGCTCTAAGAAGCAATAAATTCATGCCTTCTTAGACAATTAAAAGCGCTTTTTTTGTGTGTTGACAACATTAATGATTCATGATATGCATTCTTTATTGCTTCATTGTAAGCATTATTCACTGCTTCAAAGCAGGTATTTTCGGAAGTAATACAGCATGACTTCCCTAATTGCTTTATAGTATGCAAAGCGTTGAAGCGCTATTTTGGAAGCATACAAATATAGTTACCATCTCCAGGTTATTTTTTGCTGGGAAACTTTATTAACTAAGCTAATCTAAATCAAACTCTTAAATTTTAATTCTATATTACTTTCTGATTCAACCTCATACAATAAAGCTCTCTTATCGTGGTTCTAAAGTTCTTTCTTAATCAAGCTATTTCATATCCAGTCTTCCTTTTCGTTCCTTTCCTTGTAGTAAGTATTCAATCTTATACAAATCGAGCTTTCTAATAGTGATTCTATATATAGCTCTCTCTTATCGTACTTTCAAAGAGCGTCCTTAAGCAAGATATTCGAAATCCAAACTCTCTTATCATAGTTATAAAGAACTTACTATCCAAACTAGTCCAAATCTAAGCTTTTTATTCGAATATGGCGTCACTGTGATTGACCGAAATGTTAAGTCTTGTAACAGTTGTTGCACTCCATTTGATCTAGGGTTAGGGACTGTGGGAACATAAAAGAAGATTGTTGCGATATGTATGTACAATAGAAAGCTCAATTCAAATTGATGTTGCCGTTGTAAAGAGATAATTAATGATTGATTAACCGCCAGAAATCCACTGTATGTGTGTCATCTTGACAGCATTTTGACATGTGACATTTAACTTTACTTAGCGAAAAAATATATTTGTAGCCAATTGCTAATAATCATGGATTGGGAAGGTATTGCAACTTTGAACGTTTGGGCTTACTACTTTGACTCCTCCACACTGAAATTGCTCACAGTCGTCTCTGCAAGTATTAGAATTGGCTTCAATAGTTCAAAGAGAACACTACTCGGCATCTGTAATGGTATAGTATAAAGTCGGCTAAGATAGATTCACCAGGATCAATTTTTGCAAAACATAAGTCAAAATTTCGGCAATGGCGTACCAATATTTGTGATGAAAGGTTGTTAAGGCTCTTAACAAAATATTTGCAGAAAAACGAATTGTGGACGTTTCAACAGGACTCTGCCCTGCCCAAGTCGTAAACTCAAACGTGGTTAAAAAAACAATTTACGAGACTTTATTTCGATGAATGATTGGCCATCTGGTAGTCCAGACATGAATTCTTAGTTGTGGTCCGTTTAAAAGGGCATCTAATGTATAATCCCTCATCTAACTTTGTACAGGACCACTTTTCCTATGGATTTGGTGGGTACTGCGATAGACAATTGGCCGGTTAAACTTCGGTTGTAAGTGAAGGCAAATGCCTAAGATCGTAATGTAACAGAATCTAAAGACATTTTATTTAAACTTCACAATCAAATTATGATCGTCGTACTCAAGCATTTAAAAAGTAATTAAACTAACAGTCTTGTTATGGTCCTAAAGAATATTAAACTAAATTTCATTGGGGGTTAGATCTACACAAGTGTTATACAAACATTTGAACTAAGATTGTTATCTTGTTAAAGATTTTTTTGGAAAGTTAATGTCGTCCCACTCACTGATTTTGCTTTCAATCGTGAGAGGCATGGCGCACTTGTATCCAAGCTTATTTCTTTCTAGATTTTAGAGAAATTTATTAGTATACCAGCCAGCAATCTATTTTAAAACTTTTTCATTTGATAAGATTCAATGTAAAAGTTCAGGAATCAGATAAATAGAACTAAATTGTAGATTATAACATACCGAGAACTAGTTCCAGGACTGGTTCTTAAAGAACCGGTTCTAGTTTCGGTTGCTGTTGGAATAAATTTAAACATATACATACCATTGGTGATAGAACCGAAAATAAAAGAGGAAAAGATTACTCGGAGGAAAATCTTGCTGTAAAGATTCCTTTTGTTCTGTTCTCTCTTTAGCTTAATATTTCACCTCTTGGGTGTAACTAAATCAAAGAGTATATATAAATAGAGAGACAACAAAATACCGAACTCGGACAAGCAAATGAAAACATTTTTTTGTACACTAAAAAATGATTGCAATAAAAAAATTGTTGCTTAAAACACTCACTTAAATTTAGCTTATATTTTGTTATTTTCTATTAAAAAATTAATATATTTCAATTATATCTTGCTCATTTTAGAGTTAATTTTTTAAATAATTAAAAATTTTATTAAATTATTATTTAAAAACAAGACAAAAATTAATTTAAACTTTTAAATTTCTTTAACATGTTCTCCTTTGCTCGGTGCGAGTTTACGAACAAATAAAAAGAGAGTAGATTGAACAACACTGAGTAGTGTGGAAGACCACTGCTAAAACTTCTATGGGAGATTACAGCAGTATTTGTTATTTGTCACTCTCTAATCTAAAATTCTCAACAATCTTCGAGTGTTATCGCGCGAATAGGTAGGGATTCTGAAGCGCTTGATATTCAGGGGATGTACTACATCAGCCGAAACTTTTAATAAGATTGAAAATTCGTTAATACCCTAAAGGGTTAATAACTCTCTATTTAAATGTTTATGATATTCAATGGTCGTGAAAACAACATTAACAAACATAAAACCCACAATTTTACACAAATCACTGAAAAGTAAAAAAAAAAAACGGTACCAGCACAAACAACATCATCACCATCACATCACAGCATCAGCAGTTGTAACAACTTTTTTTTGTAAAAAAAATCTAATAGCAAAAATAAGTGAAAAAAAAAAATAATAATACACAAACACTTGAGTCAAATAATAATTCATGTCTCAAGTGTTGTTGAAATATGGAGTTTGTTTTTTTGAAAAATAAACTTTATGTGTTGTTTTTTCTATTCTATAAGGTTGTTGTTTGCTGTTCTTTATAGACAGGCATTCATGCAACAGCAATGAGTTGCATAAAAAAATTGTTGTTATACAAGAAATGAAAAAAAACAAAGATTTTAAAAAACATAAAAAGAAGGCTTTTAAAATCCTACGAAAAAAAAGTGTTTTTTTTTTTAAATAAACTGTTATTTTTAATTGAAACATTTTTTTTATTCTTTCTTTCTCGTTACCAAGAAGAAAGAATGAAAAGAAAACTCATATGAAGAAAACTCAAATGTGTTATAACTAAATTTACCGTTAGTTTAACGACTTATAATTAACGCTCCTCCATACAAAATACTACGAGATTTCATACGCGTACATTATTCTACTGTACAAAATAATGAAATAAAATTAAATAAAATAAAATAAAAAAGGGAATGCGCCAAAGCGTAACCATATTTGAAATAACCACATACAATTATCATCAACTACAACAACAAAATCTTCATCATCATAATATCAATTAACCAACCATATCATATAGTTACCATTATAGCCATTTTTTACTACACCATTTTATACTCACTCCCCCTTCCCAACACACACATACATATATACGCCTTATATGATAAGTCATTTAAACTTAACTCATTATAACGTACTGCTCTATAAGCAACAATCAGCGTTTCAAAGGAATCAACTTTGAAACATTTTTGTTCTCATTTAAAAAAGTGCGGAAATTAAAATTAAAATAATTTCAAACAGGAAATAATTTAGCCATTTTTCAACTAAAATTCGATTACTATGATTTAAATTGGTTAATACAACTGAATGTTGGTTATCACAACAAAATTCGGTTAACACAACAGAATTTTAGTTGCAACAACCAAAATATTCGGAAATAACATTTGAATATGGTTAAACTAACCGAATTTATTGGTTGTAGCCAACAAAGCACACTTTTCAATTCGGTTGGCACTTTAATTTTCTGTGTGTACTTATTTCCATCATTTGAAAAGTATTTAAAAACGTCAACTTATTTCAACATGTTTAGAATCGCGGAACGCGATAAATGCCCAATGTTTATTGTCAAATTTAGTACTCTTCCTTGCTTCAATACACTGATTATATATACCGCATCTTTATAGTCCTTTATAGTTTTTGGCTCAACTAAAAGTGTGCGAATGTCGCGTCCGTCGCCCAGGAATTGTCCATATGTCATACATGGAATATGGAATACAACTCTCATATATGGGCAGGAGCTCCACTGTCTATTCTGAAGCTTCTGGACCGTGTTCAGGGGAGGGCGGTTAAGCTTATCAATGACAGTAGTGTATCCAACTAAATTGATTCATTGGAGCATCGTCGGAATGTGGGTTGTGTGACACTTTTCTATCGATATGGGGATGCTCATCTGAGATAAGTGAACTTATTCCCCGAGCCCGAGTTTTTATTCGTAATACTCGCTTATCTAGTAGCTTATCCGTTTGTAGTGGATTGTCCTGTGTTTCGCACAGCGCATTACAGAGAAAATTCGTTTTTTAGTCGAACGATTCGTATGTGGAACAAACTTCCAGCAGAAGTCTTCCCTGTTACTTACAATTTAGAAAAATTTAAATCAAATATCCACAACTCCCTCTTTCCTCCATCCCATACCCTATTTTCCTGATCAATACAATGCACTGCATGAGTAGGGGGCATCCCCTTGGCTAAATTAAAAAAAAAAAAAGAAAAATTTTTTTTATAGAATATCCTTGAAAAAAGGATATGTCTGGACATGCGTTGACATGTTTTATATACAGTTGGACGCGCCTTAAAGAAACCATTCATATGCTACTAATATTGTGTACGTTGTCTTTAGTTAAAGTACAAAATACTTTGTAAAACTAAAAAAAATACCTTTTTTAAAAACGGTCCAGCTCACGGGATCTCAATGGTAAACACGAAATATTTTGGGAATACTCATAAAACAAACCAAAGTACATTTTGAGAGGTGGACAAAAGAAACTTATTTCGGTAAGTCGGTCTAATATATGTATGCACTTAGAATACTATGTAGGTAAAGACCATTGCAAATGTAGTTAAAAACAAATTTAATTTTACTTAAAGAAAGTACGACTTACATTTAAGTAAATTCAACTAACATAGTCATTTGTTTTTTAATGTTAAAAAATGAACCACAATTGTAGTAAAAATGAAAAAGATATTCAGTAGAAATAAACAAACTTTTATTTATTTATTTTTTTTTAATAAAAAAAAACTACTGTATAAAATGAATGTAAAATCATAATACAGTAATTTGATGTGGTTTGTTTTTTAAATGAACTACATCTGTAGTCAAAAATTAAATTTCTTCTACAAATGATTGTTTCTTCACTTAAAAACAAAGCTTACGGTATATTACAACTCAAACAACTACAAATATTTACAGCAGAAGTTCCCTGAGTGTACCATTATCACAGTATATGCAGGAAATAATAAATAAACTACTTGAAATCTCTGCCAGAAACTACCAATACAACTTTGCCAAGTTTAATGTTATTATTATGGGTGTTGTATTATTTGTTTGTTTTTTAAGTTGCGCGCGCTAGAAATTGCAATTCGCCTCTTTTTTTCTGCTGCTTCTTATAATAATTTTTTGTTTAACTTATTGTTTGTTTGTTTTGTTAATGAAGCTGATTTTATACGTTTAACGCACCATTTATTCATTCATTCACTTAAAAATTAAGTTTATTAGCATTTTTATCATTAACAACAACACTCACAAAAAAAAAACAGTTTTTTGTAGGTCAGTTTTAAGTGCGATTTTTGTTTGTTTATTTACAGGTTTATTTTTGTTTAAAGACTTAAAATACGTTGTGCATTTGTATGGCGAAAAGGAGAAGAAAAAAATAAACAATATGAAACATGATCAGAATAGTGTGACAATGTAGTTGGTATTAAGTTTTCGATAAACTTTAATAAAAAAACGTGTAAAATAAAAAATAAATTGTGTAAGGAAGTAGACAAGTAAACAAAACTTGTTAATAATGTAAATGTGTAGTGTTGAAATTCTAAATAAACAACTTATTATTTTTAACATGTAATCAGCTGATTAGGTCAGCTGATAAATGTCATAAATCAGATGATTTAACATAAGGGTTTATACTCTAAGTCCTGAATATTTCGAATTAATTAAACACAATCAAATAAATCAAGCAATATTTGCTGTTGTCCAAAAATTTTTAGAGGATTATTTCAGGCTTAAAAAATTTAAGTAAATACTACAAAAACATATTTGAATCGTTCTATAGAAAAACCTTTCTCCTCTTCGAAATTTTTTATTTTTATGACCATCTTTATGCCCATCTTTGGTTAGTCCTGTGGCATGCCACTATGTGGTTTAAATCAGGACAAATGACCCCCTCCTATGACAAGCCCATGCTAAAGTTGCCAGTTGTTTACATAAAAAAGGGTAGGGTTTAGCAGAGGACCGGTCTCTGGCACGAAGGGACCGATCCTGTGGCACACGCAGGACCGGTCCCATTTCCCATAGGGATATATTATATGAGCTCGAAGTAAAAAAGATTATCACCCTTTATTAAAAAATAAATCGAAAACTTGTTTTCAATATTTACCTAAGGTAAGACATACACACAAAAAACAAGTTTTCAATTTATTTTTTGATCAATGTTGATAATATTTTTTACTTCGAGCTCATATAATATATATTAGTTCTCATGTAGTGAGTAAACTAGTTTATATGAATGTTTGATGTTTGGCATAGGATTTTTACCTCTTTCAAAACGTGTTCTGATGATGGGAACCTAGAAAATTCCCGAAATAGATCTATCAACACATTCCTTAAAGGGTCAAAGAATAAATTTGAAAACAAAAACTATAGATTATTTGTTAGGACAATATCCTAATAAAGAAATATAGAGTATGGCCTCGAACTTGAATAATTTTCATTTTCATTTTTGTCTAATACTTAACGAATTTACATATTTTCTCTTGCTCTATTTTCACTTATAATTATGCATGTCTGATATTCATATTCCATGAAGGGAAAAAAGTCTATGCGTTCTTTGTGGAGCCGCATACAATAATGCTAAGTCCGCTGTATGGACCGGTTCTGAAATATCAGATTATTTTGATACGAACTCCGGTGTTAAACAAGGATATTTACTAGCTCCATCGTTATATCTAAATAGCGGTTTATTGATCAACAATATGAACATGCGTACAATAGCAGACGACATTGTAATTTTATCTGACAATGTAAAAGTGCTCCAACAAATGATTAAGAACTTAGGATATATTGTATTAAATGGGGTATGGAAGTTAATCTTAGGAAGGCATTTCATAAGATAATCTCCGATTTTGAAAAAATTTGTATATTTTGTAGAGAAAAAAATTCTAAGGTTGGAGTGTCTAAGATGATCGGCCATAGTAGAGATTTAAGGAGTTAAAAGTGGGGTCAAAAAATCCAATTTTTTTTAATTTATTTGGCATTTGATTCAAAGAAACTATATATGTTATATTTTCGGATAGGAACTTCCAAAATCCATCTCCTGGTAACTTTTGTTGTTGTACACTTAGAATACTATGTAGGTAAATACCACTGAAAATGTAGTTAAAAACAAATGAAATTTGACTTAAAGAACGAACGACTTACATTTCACTAAATTAAACTAACATTGTGATTTGTTTTTTAATGTTCAAAAAATGAACCACAATTGTAGAAAAAATGCAGTAAAAAATAACATTTATATGTACCGAAAATAACATTTATATATACCGAAAAAAATAACATTTATATATACACTCACAATATTTTTTCCGTAAAGACTACTGAATATACACATTAAACTAATTGAAAATCAGTTAAAAAAAGGACTCCTTACTTTTCGTTTAAAACAATTGTATTTTTAGTTTATTTCTAAATGTTGAATAATTAATTGACAAAATCGTTAATATATAATATATCAACTTTTTGTTTTAAATAGAAAATTTTAACTGAATATTTTAACTATTACCGAAAGTCCGTTTTTTTTGTTTATAGCATAACAGACAGAAAGTTAAAAAATATATTTCTTTGGTAATTTAACTGTATATTCCATTGAAACAACTTTACCGATTAAATTATTAAATAACTGTTAAATTTTTAAGGAAAAGTTGTTGTGAATGTAGTTTCTTTGGATCAAATGCCAAATAAATTAAAAAAAAAAACAAAAAAATGGGTTATTTTTGACCTCACAACTATGGCCGATAATCTTAGACACCCCAACCTTAGAATTATTTTTTTTACAAAATATCCCAATTTCATCAAAACCGTAAATTAGCTCATGGAAATGTAATGGAGAAGTTGTTAAAATTGTGTCTGAAACAAATACAATATACACAAATATAAAATTATTGATCCAAGTACAATGTCTTACACAAAACATATAACTTCAAGTGCGCCCCGGTAGGCTAGTTGGTAGCGTGTTGGCTTATCAGTGCGGGGGTCGTGGGTTCGATTCCCACCAGAGGCACTGGTCTGTTTTCGCTACAATGCGCCGTAGGCCATAGTAGCTAGTGCTCGGTTAGGGTAATAGTATATAATTTGTAATTGTATGATTGTTAATTAATAAAATAAAAATAAAAAAATATAACTTCAAAAACCAATGCTGCAAGAGTTTGTATAAATATTACTTGGAGAAATCTTAGTAGAAATTATTTCAGACTGTTGGCAGATCAATACAAACTTATGGGTCACAGATATGGAGTTTCACAGGTTTTTACTACGTTGAAATTACCAAATAATGCTGCTAACTATATTCTGGTTTTGGAAACAGGACAGGAGGACGCTCACTTTTACACATATAGCCTGCATTTACAATATATCTCAAAAACACTTTTTGATTATCATAGTTTTACTTTTGATTATCATAGATTACCTCACAAACTGTCAAATATAATAATGCCAGAATATATTTACTGCACTGAGAGAATTATCTGCATGATATTAATGAATTTTTGCATAAGATCTATGAATTGACCTTGGAACTCGTGCATTAAATTCATTGACTTCATTCATTGAATTAATGGAGTTTTTCATAAAATTTAATGAAAAATTACATATTATTTATTAAAAATTTCATACGACTAAAGAAAGTTTCATTAAACATAAGATGCTTTTTCATGAAGTCTAAGAAATTTGTCCTTGACATTGTGAAGAAAACTTCATTAGTTTAGTGAACAAATTTCATTTAAAACTCGTTCAACTATTTCTCTCTGTGTGGTTCACTGATTTCGTTAATCTTCTTTCTCTTTCTAAGGACAATTGGAATACAACTTGTATGTTCCTACTTCAACAGATGAAAGCCCAATCTTTTCAGAATTACTGAGCAGCTGCACTTAGTAGTCGACGGAGAGTATATAAGTTTGTGGATTACTCGAAAGGTTTCTCATACTGTAATGAACCTTATAACCAGCAGACAATATACATAAGTGATAATAAGAATACGTGGCGTTCTTTTATGGCTGAATGTAAACAGATACACCGCTTGCCAAACCAGACTGTGCTTATTATGCAACCTAAGCATTTTTTAGTAGAGCGGAATTTTTTTGTATCAAGAAAACTCAATATTATCAGATTCTGAAATTTATGATATTCTAAACGATGACGTAGAGGTAAGAAATTGGTAAAGTTTGTAGAATTATGTCAAGAATGCAATGGAATATAGAACATTTTTAGTAGCTTAGGCATACGGTAGAGAATCTTTTTATTACTATTTTAGTTCTAATAAAATAATAATTTTAATTCTAATATTTAAATGCAAAATTAAAAAAAAAAAAAAAAAAAATAATAATAATGATCTCTAATCTAATACAATTAAAAAATGCCGGTTGACCTTGTTATACTCATATTATTTGTATTTTATATTGTACTATTTTCTAGTCACTCATTAATTAATTTTAATTATCTATTAAACAACTACAACAAATACTCGTATAAAGTAATTAATTATAATTTATTAGATATTACAATTTGTATAATTTTCAATTCAAATTGCATAAAATTTGCAATTTTATACGATTAATATTGATTATAATTCGTATTTGGCATAAAAATGTTAAGGTTAAATTTGTTAGTAATTTATGTTTGTTTGCATAAATTCGTTATAAATTTGTTTGTTAAAAGTTTTAACATTTATTTGGGTCAAAAGATGAGTTTAATAATGGAAAATTGATTGTTGTTAAGTTACCAAAATTAGTCTGGTAATATATGACTACTAGGGCAAGGAATTTCATGCAAATGGATGTTTATGGACAGTAGCCAAAAATCGATGTTGACCAAATACTTTTCCGAATCAAAGAATTCGGTATGGATGCATATTTTAGCATTTTTGTTGCATATTTGTCATATTTTTAAATTTAAAATTTAAATTAAGTTTAATTTACTTTAAAAATAAACATAAACATAAGAAAACATTGGTAACCCTTTTAACATAGCATCTAGTTGTCACTTATTAGACATTTACAGTGTCGAACAAAAGTATTCACACAGCAGCAAACTTTATTTTAAATCTTTTATATTTTTAAAATGAAAGCTATTAGCCGTATAAAGAATTCAACAAAATTGTTTATTAACTTATTAATAATTTAAATACAACAAAAAACTAACACTAAGCATGTTGTATTTAAAAAAAAATTAAAAAATATTGTAGCTGATGTTACGAAGAAATTGGTCCATTCTATGCCAAGAAGATTAAAAGAAGTCATAGCAAAGAAAGGCTACTCCACAAAGTATTAAATCATGTAAAATTTTATTTTTTGTACAAACATTTGAAGCTGTGTGAATAATTTTGTCCGCCTAAAATAATACTTTGAATTGCATATTTAGTTTTTTTTTTATAATATAACATACTATGAATAAGTTTTTTGTTGTATTTTAATAATTTATAAGTTAATAAACAATTTTGTTGAATACCATATCCGGCTAGTGGGTTTCATTTTAAAAATATAAAAGATTAAAAATAAAGTTTGCTGCTGTGTGAATACTTTTGTCCACCACTGTATATTGAATTATATTTTTAAATTATACTTTAAGTTCAAATAATAAATTAATTTAAAAAAAATCCATAAATTGTAGGTGCATATTTTTTAATTTTTAGTTCAAATTATTTGGTTTTTTGTGCATATTTCGATTTAAATACATAGTTTGATTTAAATACATATTTTAAGCGCATATTTTGGATTCTTTACTGCATATTTTATGCACCTATTTTTCTTTTTTAGTTGCATAAACTTTTTTGTCCTACACTCACAGAACGATTTGGTTGGAACGAGGTTGACTCAACCGAATATTCGATTGGTGCTACCGAAGTCGGTGTCGCAACCCAATTTTGTCATCTCAACCGAATTATACGGTTGCTGCAACCGAATGAACCTACAATGCGGTTGGGGCAACAAAATTGTGTTAAATTAATTAAGTTTCGTTGTCACAGCCGAATTTTAAGGCTGTAGCAACCGAATTTCTCATCAATTCGGCTGCTCAAACCGAATTGTCTATAAATTCACAACTTTACTTTATCTGTAACCATAGATTGCAACATCGATGGTTGGTACCTCTAGACCTTCATTTAGGAATGGCCAAACGGAATTAAATACAAGAATACCAAATGAAATCAAGCTAGAAATATAAAAAATATCAAACTTATCTCAGCCCTGGCTACTTCATTTTTGTGACCCCCACAAAAACGAAGTAGGCGTAGTCTATATCCCTTACGAGTCAAAGATCAGTTATATTTGCCAATCAAAATGAGGGACAAATAAAGGGGATAATTAGTAAATTTTTTGTGGCATAATTATACATTTTTCAGAGAGTACGAAAATCGAGAAAAATTAAACTCTATTCGGCAAATAGTCGTTTGGTCGTCAAAGCGATAAAAATACGAGTTTAGTTAAACCGCTAGAGAAAGGTTTTCAAAGTCGACTAAGAAAATTAGGAATAGCAAATGTCCTACATAAAAAATCTGAATCAACGGAATTGTTTTTGTAGTACATATTTATTTACATATTTCAAATTTTGTTCAAATTCAATAATCGATCTTTTCTTGAATTAAAATTTCAGACTTTTATAATTTTTCCTATATTCCTTCGATACTAAAGAGATTTTTCAACAGGCATACTATGAAATTTTAAAGAAATAATTTTAAAAGAAGAATCCCCAAATTCGGAGATATAGTTATTTTAAAAGAACTGTTAAATTAAAACAAACAAAAATAGAATTATATACGAAATTTTCAGATTCTAATAAAAAAAAAATTCAGATACAGATAAAAACATTTCTACACAAGATCGATATTCAACGTTTTATAACGAGTTCTGTCATTGTCCCCATATCCAGTTTATGGCTAATTTCCGTGAATGCAATGTGCGAACGCCAGTGGAAAAGTTTTATTTGCTGGTAACAGACAATAAAAATTAATTTTAAATGCTTCATATTGAAATTAAGAGAATACCGTTTTATATTTGTATTTAAATATTATCTATTCTCTATAACAACGGTTCCCAAATGGGTATTCCAGGGGGTCCGCGAAGAGTTCCGACATAATAAACGTTTAAAACAAAATTTGAAAAATCTATTCTCTATAACAACGGTTCCCAAATGGGAGTCCGCGTACCCTCAGCGGTCCGTAGGAGTATTCCAGGGGGTCCGCAAAGAGTTGCGACAAAATGAAAGTTTAAAACAAAATTTTAAAAATTTCACAATATTTTTTACGATATTATTAATAATAATTCAAACTATTAAAAAACAAAACTGAATTGAATTGAATAATTGCACATATTTTTGGAACCATGGGTAAAATACAACTTATTTGATGATACCTCTCGCTGATTGTTGTTATATTTGATTATATTCATTCATTTTTAGCATTACAGCTTCTTCGATTCGCCTCCAAGCAGCATGATCTTTTGCCAAAGCTTCATAGTTCAGAACTTTAGATCCTTTAGTACACCATATATCCAACTTGATCTAGGTCTACTCCGTGTTCTTACGCCATGGTCATCTTGCATAAGAAGTCTTCTATTTATGCCTTCTTTCGGCATGCGGATAACAAGACCAAACCATCTTAAACGATGCACTTTTTTATGTCTAACTATCGTCTTGTGACCGGCAAGCTCTTCAATTTCATTATTCCATCTTATTCTTATGTTCCATCAGCGTTTTTTTTTACTGGTACAACAATTTTTCTAAGGATTTTTCGTTCAAAAGCAGTGTCTTAGAGGGTTTCCGAGTTGCACCGGTCTCCACTCAAATTCTGAGAGCCAATGATCATCGAGGCATTGGCGTAATCAAAAAACGAATAGCTAACCGCATGTTGTGTAACCGGAATGGCACGCTAATACCGATACGTCTTAGCCAACAGGTCGACACCATTTTGTTATTCAAAATTTAGTTGCGAAACTTAATGAACGGCCTCTTATTGCATTTTAAAAGCCTATTTATGCAAACAATTTGTTGATCTAGTTATGACTGTATTCCCCATTGCAAAAGTCCCCAAAAATAAAATTTTACTTATTTGAAATTTTGTTTAAGAAGTACCAAAAATAAAGACCTTGTACACCACAACATAACAAATAAAATTTGAATTTTATTGAGTTTTATTGTTGTTTTGTATAATAAGTTGTGACTTTCAGTCTTAAAAATTCTTTTATCGAAGTCACAGCCAGTCACAGCTATGAATATGAAAGTGGTTCATCAAAAAAGTTTTTTAATCAAAAACTCCTAAGGAAAATGTAATTGCTCAAATATTAAAACTCGGTTAAGATGAACTATTTTTGACAAACCCACAAACAAATTTGTATAAAATTTTTAATACGAAATTCCCAAAATTAATGCAAATTTTTTTTCAATTATAAAAAATTTTGAAACTACCACAGAAATTATTTCTCAAATATAAAAAAAAAACTTTATATTTATCAAATGAAATCAAAAATTTCACAATATTTAAAAAAAGTTTTAAATATTGTGGGGACAATAAAAAAATTTTAAAGAAATTTTACTTAGTAAATACGAAGCTCGTTGATAATGAATTAATTTTTTTTGGTCACTCCGAGTTCATCTTAATCGAGTTGGATTTAGATTTGTAATGATTTATTATTTTTAAAATAAAAATCCAATTTTTGTTGGATTCGTTACCCAGTGAAATAGTAAAATCCAAATAACAAATTGCGGAACAACTTATCCTGTTTTATAACAGGTTCTAATTTCTGTTCTACAACCGATTATTTTTATATGGAGTTTATCCTATATGCAATAGGTTCTTTACTTCCAAACAAGAACAGGTTGTGTTAGAACCGGCTCCAGATCCAGTTATAGAAGTGGTTCTGTCATACTGAAACCTTACATTTTGACTCCCAGGAACCTGTTCAGGAACCGGTTTCATGTAACCAGGGATAAAAGAAGCTGTTCTAGAACAGGTTCATAGGTAATCTGTTCTAACAAACTTTGCTGGATACCTTTGCATTTTTTAATATAAGAAAAAAAATTGGGGGTCCTCGAACCAGTAAAGGTGTCTGAATGGGTCCGTGAAGCAAAATTGGATGGGAACCACTGCTCTATAGTATAAACAATTTTCTATAACACGCTAATAATTTATATTAAAAATAAAGTCAACAACTTAATGACATTTGACATGATTTCTCTTTTCATACCCATATGAAATTGATTTGAAATGTGTCATTATTGATTTAAAGATAATTTTAAAATAATTTATGTAATGACAACAATTGTAATTGTTGAATACAACGATTAATAATAATTTTATCTAATGGATTTGAAGTTCATAATAGCAATAATACTAATGACAGCAGCAACAACAACATTAATAATAAAAAAAATATTAAAAAAAAAAAAAACACTAAATGAAATTAAAACAAACAAATTGATTTAGAGCATAATAAAAATACAAGAGGGTTAAATTAACACTACAAGCACGTTGTTGAAACAAAACGGAATTAAAACACAACAGAGAGAAAAATTAAAATTGGAATAGAATCAAATACTGAGAGAGAAAAACAGTTACGAGAAAAAAAGAAAATTAGAGATTAAAAACGAGAGTAAAGAAAATAACAACAAATAAAATATGAGTAATAAAACAATGAGAGTTGAGTATATGGAAAAATATTTGGAAAAAATCGAAATTTGAAAAAAAAAAAATAAAGTTATTAAAATTTTGATAATTGCAGGAAAAGGTTAAGGGAAGAACTTGTTAACTAAAAAAATAAAAGTTTTTAAAACTTTTTGATCAAATTGTTTACGGTTTGGAAAGTTTGTTTTTGGAAAACTTTCAAGTGTACAAAATGTGTAACTAGGCCTAAAACAAAAAAAAAACGGCGTTTTGTTAAACTACAACTGCTACTACTACTACTACAATTACATTTAATACAAAAAAAATGTATCTACATCTTATTTTGAGTAATGTGTGGTAAAAGATTGTTTGTTTGTTCAGTTTTTTTGACGATTTTTTGTGGATGTATTTCCTCTTCAAGTATAAGTCTTATAGACTTTGAAATTATAGGTACATATCAACGATTTTTTTTTTTTTGAAAAAAAAAGTATTTATTAATAAATATTTAATTATTGGATTACTCACTATATACTTGAGAAAAAATTTTGAATTTTTTTGTAAAACCACTTTAAACACAAGATCTAGATTAAATTAATAATTTATTAATAATTTTCTTAATATAATTTTTTTTTTTTTTAATAAAATTTATTTATAAATATTTTTATTTTTTGCTTTTGGATTAAAATTCTTTAACATTTAAAACATTTTTTGTTTTTTTTTTGTTAATTAAATTTTTTTTATTTATAAATCACTAAAATATTTTTCAATATATTATTTTTATAATATATTTTTCTTATATGTTATGCGCGCGGCGCGTTATATTCATTTTTTTTTGTATTAATTTCTTGAATTTTTTGTTGTATATATAATTTTTTTTTTTTTAATAATCTTTTATAATAATTCGCATACAAAAAAATTTATTACACGCGAGACAAATAGAAATTGTGCTACCATTCATTGCACCCCGGCACGTAATACTAGTTTCAGTTAACCACACAAAGAATTTCACATCCCGTCATCGACATTTCGTACGTTGTTCTACTACTACTACGTACGGTACGGTCGTTGTTCATTCTCTCATCGTCATCATCACACGGTTGTTGTTATTCCATCAAAAAATACACACAAAAAAAAAAGTGAAAAAATATAAAATAAATATATACACAAGAGGAAACACACGAAAAAAGAATCATGTAGAATCGTAGTAGAACAAAAAAAAAAAAAAATCAAGAACAACAACCATCACAACACATTAGCGATGCTAATTTAGCTATTTGCGAGGTAAAAGTTGGCGTTTTTTTGTTTCCAATTTATTGGTGTGACAATAAGGCTGAATGTAAGTTGAGACAGCTACCGAAACTTTTCCAAGGAAGTAAATTTAAATATGTATGTTCAATAGGAAGAAAAGGGAGGTTGTTATAACTCATCCAACTTTCCAGGGTTTGAATAGAAAAATCAAGTCAAGTGCCAAATACGGTGCCATGTCATAAACCCCACTGACATTATTCCCAAAGTTCTTCGCCGTAGTCAGCCTGCCACCATTATTATCTGACATGTGATGAAAAGCAATCGATTTGACGTCGTTCGATTTGGTTAAAAATCTAAATTCAAATAGTGAATAAAAAGGAAAAAGTGGATTGAAAGCGTTTTTAATCGCTTCAATCGAATCTGTAATATCGGTTTACATCGTTTAATATTTTATAACTTTAAAACAATATGAAACATTCGGAATTGAAATTTCAAAAACGATTGTTTTGAAAACGTTCGGTTTTCATCACATGCCAACAAAGAGTATATACAAATTAAGATGCGTTTTTTATGCTTACCAACTGAATTCGGGCGAGGAAATGGAAACATTTTGTTTACACTAAAAAATAATTGCAACATGTTGATAACAAATTGTTGCTTATTTTTTGTTATTTCGGGCGAGGAAATGGAAACCTTTTGTTTACACTAAAAAATAATTGCAACATGTTGATAACAAATTGTTGCTTAAATTTTATTATTTCGGGCGAGGAAATGGAAACATTTGGTTTACACTAAAAAATAATTGCAACATGTTGGTAACAAATTGTTGCTTAAATTTTATTATTTTGCTTATATTTTGTTATTTTCTATTAAAATTTAATATATTTTAATTTTATCGTTAAAATGTTAAATAAAGAAAAATGTTATTAAATTTTTATTCAAAAACATGTTAAACAAATAATTTAAACTTTTAAAAAAGAGGATAGATTGAGAGAGATAGAGACCCACTGATGTCAGCCTGTCGTTTTTGCTATGGCGGTTGTCCAGCCGACTTGTCTGAGTAAAGCTTTCCGGTGTAGAAGAGATACGGTGGGTCTTTTCTACTCTCTGGTAGGGCTTAGAGGTTTTATCCTCTATCGATTCTAGAAGCCGGCTTCGCTGAAGTAAGATTTTTTGCTTAGCGGCTTTTGGACAAATAATGGGGATAACTATCAAAATCCTTTTGGACTTAATCGGTCTTATCGATTCTAGAAGCCGGCTTTGCTAAAGTAAGATTTTTGCTTAGCGGCTTTTGGACAAATAATGGGGATAACTATCAAAATCCTTTTGGACTTAATCCCCCCTACCCTTAACAAATCGGTCTTAACCAGAGTTTTAAATTCAGTAGATTTGTAATATAAGGAAATTATAAAGACTCCAACTTTTGTGCTATTTTGATTTCAGCGGTGCAATTCGATCTACATCTATAAGGATAATGAAGCCTATACTGATGGCATTCACGATGTTGGTGCGTGGGACTCAGCGTCTATGAGTGTTCGATAATCCACCAACCAGGTTATCAAATCTTGCCGATGAAATATGATACGATGTATTGTAAACTGTGAGTTTCTCAATCCGGACAAAGTCATTTAGGGATATGGGAAAAACTCAAAGAAATTGTTTTCTATAAAGATAGCTTAAAAATTGACGGAAGGCCTATAATGATTAGCGCGTTTGACTGTTATACAGATGGTTGTTGGCTCGATTCCCAGTCACGACAACATCATTTTATAAAAATAGTATGAGTCTTATGTCCCTCATACGTATCGCAACGAACTCCTTTGATTTTCCCATAGTAATTAAGACCACCGAAGTAAAATAATAAATCAGGGCTATAAATTAAAAACACAAGCATAAAAATACAATCGGCACAGAGTTGGCAAAGCGTCAGTTATGCGTTGGCAGAAAGTAGGATTAACAATACTGACAGTATTGTCCTGTTAAACGATTGATAACAGTGGCCAGCCGTTGGTTTGAGCAAACTTGACACCGTTGGCATAATGTTGGTAATTCAAAAAATTTTCTGCCTTTGAAATACCTTAAATTTAATTAAGTTTAACAAATATGTATAATAAAGCACATTTAAAAAGCTGCAATAAAGTTCCGCCTTAGTCATTTATATCATATTCAAATGTGTGATAATTTATTGTCATATTGGGAAAAATATTATTGACAAGGAATTTCGCGTGTGATACTGATAAAACAAATGCTTTGCAAAGAAAATAGTGTTTTTCGAGTACAATATTAGTTGTACCTTTGGTAATTATTAGCACGGTGTGTTCTACAAAAATAGAAGAACTTTTTTTGTACTATTGACAATTTCTACCTGGGCCCAGCCAGAAAAAGACAAACGGACCACCGCTGGCAACAAGTGCTTTCACAATCCCAAAATGACCAAAAACATCATTAGACAAAAGGTACGTCTGTTCCAAAAGTGTCTTAAAAGCACTAGGCCAAAAAAGTTTCCAGCATTGGCAAAAAGTTGATAAAACCATAAAATAGATTGTATAAAAATTGATTTTCCAAAATAAAATTACAAAAAGTTCATTTATAATTTTTTTGGTCCTGCCGGGATTCGAATCCTAGCCTCCAGATTTACAGCCGACAGCTCTACACACTGAGTTAATAACAGATAGATTAAATAAAGCGTAATGTGAATGCTGGGTAACCGATGCTTGTACAAATAAGCCAGCACTGGCATAAGCCAGTGTTTTATTTTTTGTAGACCACTGATACGACGAAAACGTTTTTTGGAAACACTGGTAAAGAGTCTTAAACAAGTATTCTGTCAATAATTTAATTACAATTCCTCGGTTAGCCAGTGGTATGCCAGTGCTCGATTTTTTGTACCCCTGGCTTTTTCTGACTGGGCTTTTCCTGAGTACCAAGATCCCGTTTCATGTAACTTGTTTTGCAATACATTCAGAGGTAGCCGGTTCTAAAAAATGTTCATGGATTAAAAAACATGTGTGTTAAATTCTTGTAAATACTTTCCTTTTTAAATGATTCATTTTCATATCTTCGCTATAAAGAAAATTGGGGAAAAATAAAGCCGTATATCGGAAGATTCTTCTTACTTGTCTTCTTCGGTGTGGAAAACGTTCGACGATTTTGTTAAAAAAAAAAACTAAAAAGTTAATAACACTGCGACAAATTAACGTGTAGACGGTCCACTGCACTCACTATAAAACACAGCAAGTCAGCAACATCAAATCAACACAACACACCAGCCAACCAGCCCGTAGTGTACACTCTTCTTAGCTTAAGAGTTCATTTTAACAATCAAACAACAAATGTTTTATATACATTTTTTTTTTGTTATTTTTAGTGTGTATAGAGGAATTGAAACAAAATTCAATTCCGCCACCGTGTTACAAACATCCAAAAACTAGAAGAAGAATATTTATTAGTCGATTCGTATGTGGATGTTGTTGTCGCACTGTGCATAAGAAAAACACGTAAAACCTTTTATAATTCATTTTAAATAACCAGAAAATAAAACTAAATACAGCAATAGACTACGGGACGACTAAACGACCCAGTGTGTAGTATTTGTAGTAGGTACCAACCACTTCACTATGTATAAATTATTACCATATTGTTTGATGTTGTACGTACATATATCATAAACATGTTGTTGTTGGTGTTAAATTCAACATATTTATGCTACAGATAAGTTAATCGTCGTGTTGTACGGTGACTGTGTTAATAATAACCATAAAAGTTCTTGTATTTAAAAATTGCCCACCATAAAATATACACGCATTTTGAATGCACCACTTTGTTGCCAGATTGTATTTGTATTGATAACAGGTGGCAACAGTCAATGAAATTTAACACTTACAAAATGTTGTTAGGCACATGAAGTAAAATTTTGAAATACCGAAAGTTGTTAACCCTTTCGGTTTAATTAAAGATCGATTCTAGCTAAAATGTTGATTTCGAAATCTTTTCGATGGTGATTGGTGTAAACTGGAGTTCATGTTAATCGAAGTAAATGTCATAAAGAAATGTTTTAGAGTATAATTCAAAAAACGAGATGCGAATGCAATTATTATTTCATATAATCAACTCTTTTGTTGACAAAATTTTAGTAACCATCAGAACCCAGAACCAGGTCATACTTTTCCAAAGGGTTTTAACGCGCTAAATATATTAATATAAAAGTACAAAAATTCGGTTTTTTTTGTGCTAACTATATATGAGGTCGTATATCTTTAGGTAATTCGATATCTGAGAGTACTGTTCCTGACCTTAAAAATCCATTTTTAAATAAAAAAAAAAAAAAAAATTAAAAATTGCAGTTACTGAGTTTGGCAAATTTGTCGATATTTATTCAGGTAACTTCTGCTGCAAATATTTTTATTTCTTTGAGTTATAATAAAGAATCTTTATTTTTAAATGAAAAAATAGTCATTTGTAGAAGAAATTTTATTTTTTACTACAATTGTAGTTCATTTTAAAAAAAAACAAACCACATCAAATTACTGTATTATGATTTTACATTCATTTTTTTATTTAAAAAAATAAAACTTTTTTATTTAAAAAAAGAAAACAAATAAATTTTGTTATTTTTACTACATATGCTGTTCATTTTACCACCCTTGTGGTTAATTTTTTTTAAGAGTAAAAAAACAAATGATAATGTTAGTTGAATTTACTGAAATGTAAGTCGTAATTTTTTCAAATGAATTTTCATTTGTTTTTAACTACATTTGCGGTGTCTTTATTTACATAGTATTCTTGTACATGAATTTCCAAATGGATTTAAACATCAGATTCTCTCGGATTGTATAGACATTTTCCTCCATAAGGCAAACAACTGTCAGATTATAAAAACTAAAAAACAAAATACATAAAATGACAATATTATTATGATTTTACATTCATTTTATACAGTAGTTTTTTTTTTTTTTGATTTAAAAAATAAAACAAATAAATGTTTGTTTATTTTTAGCAGCATATGTGGTTTATTTTTACTACAATGTGGTTCATTTTTTGAACATTAAAAAACATATGAAAATGTTAGTTGAATTTACTGAAATGTAAGTCGTCCTTTCTTTAATTGAAATTTCATTTGATTTTAACTACATTTGCAGTGGTATTTACCTACATAGTATTCTAAGTGTACAGAATCTAACTTCCTGCACAACCAAACTGAGCAACGTGATCAGATTATTTTTCGGATACCGTTAGGAGCCGTTTGAAAAATAGTACCTGAAGAAAAATATCAGACGTACTGTCACAATTCTGATTTGAAATTTGAATTCAGCTTGTCAAAAACCTTCGTAAAGGTATGGTCTTGTTATTGGTTCTAAATTTTTCCGGCCGGTGTATATTAAAAACATTATTCGTAAAGAAATTTGAAAGCTTTGAGAGACATTCACGATAATCCGTATTTCGCTATTGCGAATTCATATGGACTACATTTTCCAACTTAATGCATAAGAATCAGTAATCAATTATATGGATAAACTGGGGCTGTCGATAGAACCTATTGAGATGTGGCTAATTGGTGAATGGATTTGTGGCAATCAGAAATCCTACCACCAAAGGATCTTAGAATTAAATTGTGATAGAATCTCCACTATCATAAAAATTTGAAATACCATCCAACCGAATTGATTCGGTTGCTGCAACCTCGTAAATTCGGTTGTATCAACCGAATTCAGTTGTCACATCCGAATTTGGTTTCTACAACCGGTTAATACAACTGAATTCAATTGTGACAATCGAATTTACGAGGTTGCAGCAACCGTATCAATTCAGTTGGATGAAATTCCGTTGAGACAACCGTTTTTGTTATGTTAGTGTCCGAAAGGTCAAAAATAGGAATAAGAAATCCTGGTTGGAAGGTTTATTTTTAAAGGACAATCTAGGCATCATTACTATTCGGATGGTTAGAAAATGGATGTAAGAATTGGTTTTATAGCTGCGACTTCTCTTTTGTAAAATTCTTTGGGCTCCTGGATCATAATACTGTCTTTTAGGCGGAGATCAATCATATAATGCATACAATTTAGTAATATTGAAGGAATCAAAGCAAATATAAGGAAGTTTTCTTATATCCAAAAAATATTCTTGAACTCTCTAAGCTCTGCCACTGGGCGAATCAATAACTTTTCAACCAGAGTCAGTATTGAAATTATATGGATTTTATATCATTGTAATATCGCAAGATTTGCGAATTAGCCGAGCAAGTTTTTTCTCCGTACACAATCAACTTAAAGAACGCAAAACTAATTCAGGGTTTCAGGGCTGAACTGAACTGATATTGCTCATTGAACAATATGGAACACCACAAGAGTGAGTGAGACCACCATGATTATATTGGATGGTCAAGATAAGGGAAACTAAGGGACTTTTAAACATAATTAAAAGGGAACTTGGTAAATTTGTAAGTATTCTCACCGGGAATTCAGTGCAGAGGGCACAAAAATTTCAAAAGGGTCGTGCGGACTTAGCGTGGAGAATAAAGAGACATTGGAATACTATCTCTCTTGCGGTCCGGCCTTGCAAAGCACCTGTTCAACACCTGTCCACTGACAACATTCCGACTTTGGATGCCCTTAGTGAAATGGGCTGAAGAAGAATGATGGATTTTGTCAACAGGACGGAGTTTTTGGACTATATAGGAACGGGAATCACCACGACATGAGAGCGCACAAAAAGCCGCATTTAAGGTTTAAGCGTATGTCTCTTTTTGGACATGAGTCGGTTATAAAGAATAACTTCACTTCCAATTCCCATTTTTGAACTTTACCTAACGCCGAAGTCCTAAGTCATTGTTTTTTTTTTAAAGAGAAGCAACAGGAAATTTTTCGTATAAAGTTATGTGTTGGAAAGGGAATACGAGGAAGATGAAAGGTGGTGAAAGACGAAGGACTGCAATATTGTAACAGCGCTAGATAATACGCTTTAGAACGGTTGTCGCGCCGTTTGATTTAGATTTGGCAAATTTGTTTAAGTTTATAGCTATGATTCATTATTTTACTTCGATGCGGTAAATAGCTATAGGAATACCGAAATAGAAAATAGAAAAAAATCGTACATATTACTTTTATAAATTGATGCTGCCGTCGCTGGGGATCGACCATATTTAAGGATGTTGAAAAAGAATACTGACGATATATCCATTTTTTGAGACGATATTTACAGCTTTCAGAGTGGATTAGTTTCTTTACAAAATTTCCAGCTCTGGTAGTTCTCACACTGCGCTAGCTGCCAGATATCAGACGGCCTATTACTCCACCACTTTTTCATTTTCCGGGAAAGTAGAAAATTTTTTTGAAATTCTTGGGATCCCCCTCGGAAAATAAATTATATATTTTGTTTGCAAAGCGTCTTATACGACCTGACATTTAAAAAAAAAAACAAGTCTCCATTATAAATATGTGCTTTTTCTCAGAATTTTAGTTTTTCTTAAGTCTGAGAGCAATTTATTTCTTAAAACAATTTTAAAACTAGAAAAATTATAAAATTGTAGAGTTTGTCCGAAGAGTTCCTCAAAAAACGCATTCGGACAATATTTGGTAATTGAAAATGTTTTGGATAAATTGTTATAACGGCAAATTTGTTTAGAAGCGATCTAGAGTGACTTTAAATGTATAATTTAGGATCAAAGTCTAGGACAAATGGATAAGTTAACTGTTGCGGTGAAGTGAACACAATTTTCTCATTTAAAAAATTGGTTTAAGTAGTAGTTAGTCACCTTTAAAAATTTGCTTACAATGCGACTAGTCGTAGTAATAGTTAAACATAAACATATTTTTTATAAATTAAGTAATGATTAAACAAAACAGAAAAGAAACATGGTTTAAATTGTTTATTGCCGCATTAAAATGTTGAATATTTAACCTTTTGTTTGAAATTGCATTTTTATAAATCCCGGGATTCTCGAACCGAATTTCCAGGATTACGGGAACAAAAAATTGCCAGTAAGCATTCCCTAAGCACGACATGATAAAATAAGTAAGTGTAAACCCGAACAGTAGCAAAGTTTTTTTCAAAATGATTATTGTACATTAGGTGAATTCGTAAGAGATTAGTTTTGAATAAAAATTTGACCTCTGGGAATGGTTTCACTTATCTCAGCAGAACACTTTGCATGGTAATATCGATAGAACTGTGTTACACAACTCACATTCCGACGATGGTCCAATGAATCAATAACAAACGCCGACGCCTTCTTTTAAACAATGTCTAGAAGCTCTAAAATATACTTTTAATCTCCTGCTTAACTATATGAACCACTTGTATTGAAAGTGGTATGAGTCCGAAAGAATAAAACTGTAACAGAAACTCTTTAGAATATATTCCATCTATGATAATCGTTTGATAATCGTGAGAGGAAACTACGGACACCAAAAGCAGTACGACTTCGAAATCAGTTGTCTCCAAATATATGACCAAACTCCGAAGAAATTATATCCAGAATTAATTTCAAAAAGCCGATTTGAGTTCCCTTTTTATAAATATATAAATTTCAGTCAATACCTTTGTACTTAAAAATTGATTTCCGGATTTAGCTCTATGGTTTATGCTTAATAGTGAATGGCTAGATTTAACCATTTTTTAACACACTTAGCCGGAAAAAACTACATTTAGCTATTAACCATTTTTCCGGCCGTTTTAAAAAATTGTTTAGCCATTTTTAGTTTTCCTTATTTAATATTATGTTTGAGTAAAAAAAGTAACTTGGTACTGCACTCAGTTTTTCTTATGTATGGCCATTTTGTAAGACAAAACTCTATCAAATGTTTCAAACTTTATGGAAAATATTTGGTGTTTCAGAAAAATTTAAAGTTTTTAATACAAATTTAAAAAATATTCAGTAACTTTTCACTTTTTAAAACTGTTATAAAAATTAAACTTATTATAAATTTTCCATTGGTTACACTTTAATGCCGGTAAAAACTCTTTTTTACCTTTTTTTAAACTTACAGTGGTGTTCAAAACATTTGCAACTCTGAAAGTAATTAACAGGAAATACAAACAATGGTTTTAACGCTCAGTATTTTGTAGCGCAGCCATTATTTTTTATAACTTCTGAACACCTCTTAGGCATTGAGGCAATGAGCTTTTTAATATAATCGTCAGAAATTTCATTCCACTGCTTCTCCAACTCGACGAAAAGTTCATCACCATTTCGGAATACTTTATTGCCGATATTCAGTTTTACAATCATCCACATGTTCTCAATCGGGTTGAAATCGGGAGGTTGAGCCGGCCACGACATGATATTAATTTCATTTTCCTGCAACCAAACTTTTACAACCCCCGCCGTGTTTTTTGGGTCGTTGTCGTGCTGAAAGGTCCACGAGAGTGGCATTTCCCATTCAGCATGCGGAAGCATAACTGAACTCAAAAGATCTCTATAGATTGTGCCTGTCATTGTGCTGGTAATGCGGTGAATTGGGCCAATCCCATTTCCTGAAAAACACCCCCACACCATAATGTTTCCACCTCCGTGCTTCACTGTGGCGGATGTGTATCTTTGATTAAACTTTTCGCCTAGTAGTCTTCGAACATTGGCCCTTCCATCTGATTCCCGGAGGTTGAATTTAGATTCATCTGACCACAATACATTTTTCCATTGCTGTTGAGTCTAATTCAAATGGGTGTGTGCCAAGTCAAGCCGAGCTTTTCGGTTTTTTTCCGATGCAAACAGTTTTTTTTGTACATCTATAACTTCTAAGACCATATTCTCGGGCTCTTCTTTTAATGGTGGGAAGACTGGCACCTATTAAAAGTTTTAGCTTCTCTGGGAACTGCTTTGGGATATTTCGTAAAAAAAATCTTCATTTTCCGATCTTCTCTTACAGTTGTAATACGGGGTCGGTCTTCCACCTTTATGAGTTGTGTGGATGTTACCACTAT
The DNA here is from genome assembly GCA_021234595.1 of Delia radicum. Lineage (NCBI taxonomy): Eukaryota > Metazoa > Arthropoda > Insecta > Diptera > Anthomyiidae > Delia > Delia radicum. Next base: position 40,976 of record JAEKOY010000049.1, read on the forward strand.
TAACAATGCGGCAAATCGGTGATTTTGCAACGGAGTACTTTATAGAAATTTCTTTTTGGGAAAGTCCATTTTGAAAATCATTTAAAACTTTTGTTTTAAAATCAGAATTGTATTTATTTCCTGCCATTTTTTACAAAAATTATTCTTACGATGTTTATGCTTCCAACATCTTATTACAACTATTAAAGAACAATAATTATAATAAATTTGTTTAAAAAATGTAACGGCCTGAATCTCATATTAAAAAGGAATGCGATTACCGTTATATACTAGCATTTGTTAGTATAAATTGTTTCGTTAAGATTAAGAATAATGAGAGTTGCAAATGTTTTGAACACCTGCATATTGAATACATCTATTATTATTAATTTTTTGTTGTTTTAATTTAACGGAATTATTATTTTTTATTTGTTTAACAAATAAATTTTAGTAACTAAGTGTGATTTGAAGAAAATAAATCAATGAAAACAACAAATGCGATCTCAGTTCCAAATGTTTTGACCACTACTGTACGAAATTTAGTGAAATTAATGTGTTATTATAGTTTTGCAACACAGGATATAATTAATGGTCAGATCTTTATTAATTTATAAAAGTTAACATTTTGTCCTCCAGTGTTATTGTTCTTCTTGATAACCTATTGGATTCTGTTACCAATAGAACATTAATCTCTTGGTTTTGAAATACAATTTTTTTTATCAATCACTTGAAATTGTTGCATTTTTTTTGTTCACAAAAAAAAACCCCTCAAAACAATTGAAAACATATTTTTACTGTGAAATTCAAAACAATTTTCTTGGAAAAAATGGCCAATTAATTGTCCACAAAAGAATAGTTGAGCAGGGCCAAACAAAAAAGAATAAACGAAAGAAATGAGAAAAAAAACTCAAAATTTTATATCTTACAGACATATCAGCCAAGTGAACAACTAACCAACAACCAACTGCCATCCAACGAACATTCAATAGTTTAAACGTACGAGTATGTGTCATGTCAAATATAAACGATGCGAATAATTTCAGGATAACATGGTCTAACACACAATACATGTAATAATGTCTGGTCTGGCTAAAAAAAAAAAAAAAATTTAAAAAAAAAAGAAGCAGTAACAAAAAACAAAAGAGGAGTAAGACATACTCCACTCACACACAAACCAAACATAGATTTGAATCAGAAATAAACAACAACCATTTAAAAAAAAATGACAAGTTTAGAATGACAAAAAGGTTGGCTGGCAATTATTCTTCTATGTGAGATTGTCATGTATGTTGCCTTTTGTTTAATGGATACATACAATTTAACTAAAAGCAACAACAAGGAAAAATAAAAATTGGAAGATTACGAGGAGAAAATAGCGAATAAAAATTCCATAAACAACATGACGACAAAAGACTTAGAAAACTGGGAGTAAAACAAAGAGATAGAAAGAAGAAACAAGCATTCCTTCCCACTGAAATCAAATGAAATAACACTTAAATGTCTGAGATGTTATCTTTTGAAATGGTGCTGAAATTTCAGGTGTTATCAACATTAATAATCTCTTGCCAATACAACGCACTTAATTGTGGTTGGTAAGTAGTATATAAAATCAATGTCATAATCATTTACTTTTATCAGACTATTTAACCCAAAATTATAAATAAAAAAATCGCATAAACTCACACGCGATTTGGAAAATTATTTAACAATTTATTATTTTACACAACAGTGAGTAAGTTATACGACAGCAATGTTTTATGGCGGTTTTATGGAAGAAACGTATAGGGGAAAATGGTTGGGTAGTAAATGTTAATTATTTGGTAAACTAACTAAGAATATAGTGTCAATGCAAAACACAGTTTTTTGGCAGCGGTGTTAAAGACAAATTGGAAAAACTAAAGGATTATTTTCTATGAGGTATTTATTAAATTAACGATTGTCATTGCTTGGATCGCGTGATAAAGGAGTATTACAGTGAGAATTTTTATTTTTTCATTTTAGCATAGTTATTGATTTGTGGCAAAACCCGGGATAAGTTCACTTATCTCAGCAGAACACTTTCCATGGTAATATTCTTAGATCAGTGACACACAAACTACTATCCAAAGGCGTCTGCTGACCTTCCAGGCTCCAAAAGCTTCCAAAAGACTGAAGATTATGACTATGTATGAGAGTTGTGTCTCATGTTTAGTCGGAAATAGGTGGAATAAATAGTAAGGAGTTTGAATGGAGTGATCTATTACTTATTCCAACGGACATGCCATTGATTTATTATGCCTAAAACATCATTCCTTAACATTGGTACTCTTATCATTAATGACATTGAGCCGGCATATTCACCAGTTTGGCTACAACGCTAAAGGAACGGTATTCAGTCTTCTGTAGAATGACATCGAAAGCCATATTGTCGAGCGCTCAAAAGTGAATTGAATTCTAGATCATTAACAAGATGTTAATTAATCATCTTTAACATCTTTTAGAGCGCCAAGCCCATTGCAGATTCCAGAGATTTTCCCCTGATTTCGGAATGACAAGTCTCCCAGACTGACCTGGAGCATGTGAAAGGTGGCCAGTGTCATATAATATGCTCTAACATCTCAATATGCCCCGGTACCCCACAATTATCATTCGTCAGCTTACGGCACTCTTGGCAAAAACCAGTTAAGCAGTGACCTTTCAATACCCTTGTCAGAAGTCTGCCATCGCTTCGGGACAAGTATATAGCGTTCACCGCCATAGGGTTGTGCGACTTCCATTTAACTTTCGACACTCTGTACGTTCCACTAACGCCTTTCGACACTCTGCATGTTCCACATCAGCTCTACTCAATATTGTGAGGATAGGGCTAAAGACCTTTTCATGGGCCACAGTGGCAATCGAACGTCCATTGTCATTTTATCAGGCCATTTTATCAGACAACCCGGTTAGCAAGTTCGTCCGTAATCTAATTACACTCTATGCTCCGCTGTCCATGGACCCAATAGATCTGTACTCTTCTGTTGATACCAAATCATACCAAAGAGTCACTAATCTCTTGGACATTTGACGAGTTTGTCAGAGATCGCTTTGACCATCGGCTAACTGTTAGAAAATACATTGACTTAAGTCCCAACCGTCTTAGAGGGAAATGCAAGGGCAGTCGGAAGTTTATACGACTCGACGACCAGATCGTGTATTACGATTATTAGGCTTATTATCTGCTCTCTCTAGTTTAGTTAACATATGAAGGACTGAAAATTTTAGCCAATGCACGTGATGCGTCCGCAAAATCTAAATTGTCTCCTCCTGCTCCTCTTCAGCAATACATCTCAAAAAAATATCGCGAGGCGGCATGGTTGCTCTGTGCCCAATGAGAATCCCATATCGATTATAGGGTTGAGTTATCTCTCAAGTAGTCAATGTCAGCTTTATCAGACTTCCATTTGTATCGCATTTCCAATCTACTCAAAGCCATTCAAACACACTTAATAGAAATATATCAAGCAATTGTATGCTGGGAACCATCACAAATGGAATCTTCTAACATCATATTAGTAAGATGATGGGCTGACATGTGTAGAACTACATGATTTAAGTATAGCGAGATTCACATATATCTGAATTTCAGTCTTTCCACAGTAGAAATAGAAGATAAGTTAATTTCCTCCCAGTGAGAAATGCGATAGGAGTATTACGGGCCACTTTAAGGTTTACACTGACAGCTCAGCTTTCAGGCGGAATTGGTGGCAATTAGGGAAGTGTTTAGGACATTTGTCTTCTGTAAGAGGTTGGATATTGCAGACTCCTACAGGCAGAAGTGGTGGCAATTAGGGAAGTGTTTAGGACACTTCTTTAAATATAAGAATGTGGGAATACTAGAATTTTTGACAGAAGCCACGGGGCTCTTATGTCTTTGGACTTTTAATTCACACCCTTTTTAGACAGAAATAACTTTTAGCGAGGATGAACTGTCAACACTAGGCCATTTTCCACTTTCACTCGTATATGGATCACTGGACTAAGGGTCTTCTATGATAATGAAAGGGCACACGGGCTGGAAAGGGCAGGTTTTGCGTTGAATGTATCCTGAACCGAATGGTGAACCGAATGATACAGTTTATCAAAACAGATTCATCAAACACTCTATTTCTTGCATGGTGTGAGCTGAAACTTTAAACAACCAAGATAAAATAAACGTTTTGATGAAAAGAAACAGACGGTATTACAACTTCGGTGGGACTATTGACCCATTACATTGGGCATTAGATAATTTCATGCGCTATTTTGGAGTTGAAATGATAGAGCTGAACGTGTCTTCTCGACAACTTCCATTATCGAGGTATTATGGTTTGGATAGATCTAGAAGAATCCAACTACAATATGAGGTGTACTAAATTTCTACACACAGAAAAACATAGTGCCAATCGAATTTAAATGTGTATTTTGATGGTTAACACCAATAAATTTGGTTAGTACCGGCATATTCAAATGTGATTTCTAAATATTTTAGTTATTGAAACTAAAACTCAGTTGTATTAAACGCAATTTGTTGCGAAAACCCATGTTGAGATGTGCCACCGATTTTATTCTTAATATCCGACTTTCAGTTGGAAAATGATAAAAATTCTTTTTCTGTGTGTATTCTCAAGCTGTCGCTGATATGCTTCAATGCTGTAACTAAGCCACGTGCAGGGAAAAGGAGACAGGTTATTTATACCCTCTCCGATGGAATAATACTTCCAGAAGTTTAGGTGATCTGTGGGATTTGACAAAGAACTGGATGATTTCATTGCATGTTGGAGCAAATGATTACGTGAATGATTTGACAAATAATTAAAATTTATGTAACTGAACTTGACTTTTATAAACTTCCCTTTTCTTGGGACATGAAAGATAAGTCTAAAGGTTTTGAATACTTCAGTCAATATCAAGAATTTTTGGAATATATAACAATCTTACAAGAGAATTCTCGGACATGTTAAATTCAAATTTGATGCTTAAAGTTAAAAGTCGCGACAATAGTACAACATTAGCTCTTTACGAAAACCCACTGTGCCAAAATAAAGTGTGTGTGTGCGTGTGTCAGACAAAACTGTTTTTCTAAGCGTACAAAGTTGGCATTTTTGTGTATATTTTTCTTGTGGAGTTTAGTTTAGTTCGCTGGCTCTATTAACTCTAAAAAGCAAAGTTGTTTTTCGTTTATATCTGGGGTTTGAAGTGGTTGTCTGGTTAGTTTTTGGTAGTGTCGTTGTATCGTTTTTTGTCGGTATGTGTGTGTCGATTTTAAAAAATAAAATAATAATAATCAATGCGCCGCGCGCAAGGTGTGCGTGAGATACATTATCTCTCAAATCGTGTTAATTGCTTTTTTTAGATAACATTTTTATTTTTGTTGTTTCTGTTGCTGTTGTTGTTGTTATTGTTGCCATATAAAACCATTTGTGTATTGGCTTTGTGTTTTAGCCTCTTTGTTGTTGTTGTTTTATTGTGTGTGTGTGTGTGTGTGTGTGTGTAATGGATGTGTTTTATATAGAATATAGTCAAATGATGTTTAATTTTGTATGACTGGGAATTTTTTTTTATTACTTGTAGTATTTGAATTTTAAAACACATAAATTTTTAGAGTTCATTGATATGGAAAGGCTTTTGTACTGTTGTTATTGCTGCTAATTTCAACTTTATTTGTGTATGGCTAATAATAATGTTAGATCAAACAGACAGCATTTTTTATTATACCCTCCAAATACTGTGATGAGGGTATATATCAGTTTGTAACTTATCGAAATATAGGTCTAAGACTCCATTAAGTATATATATTCTTAATCCTTATTAAATTTTAAGATGATTTAGTGATGTCCGTCTGTTGAAATGGAGACATACGGACTGATCATTTGATGTACATTTGTACACAGATTGACGTACATTTCCCCAAAATGTTTAGCATGGAAAATGAGCTAAATCGGTCCAGCGGTTCAAAAGTTATGAGTGAAAATGTGAAGGAACCTCTAAATTTTCCATACAAATTATATTTTCCCACCAGACGCTAAAAGGAGAATAATATTTAAATATTCATCTACAATTTTTATTTCACCACAATTTTTTTTTCTCCACAAAAACAGTTTTTTTTACCTTAAAAATGTTTTTTCACCACACAATTTATTTTCTATTACAGTTTTTCACCTCAAAATTTTGTTTTCGCCTCAAACATATTTTTTTTAAATATATTTTTGTTGTTTCATTTGTTAGGATTCATTGTGGAGGGTATAAAGAAAAAATGTGGTAAAACCAAATTTAATGCATGTACTTGTTTTATATTTTAAGGTTGATCTAATTCTTAATGTTTTGACACGTCTTAACGTATTTGTTTAAAAATTGATTCGACTTTTGTTTACACATTTATGGTAAAATATACATATTTATTGTTTCTAGGCAAATAAGCTTTTGTTGTAATTATTCATATACTGCTTATGCATTATTCTTATATTAGAATCATTTATCTTTTAGATACAATTTTTGTTTTTCCTCTTTTTAACAATCATCGCATTACCTTAAAGATTTATTCTATGTCATTGTTCTCAATACATTTTTTTTTCTTTTGTTTTTCTTTTATCCTCTTAAGGGTCTTTTTATAGTGTTGCTAACTAAAACCAGAAAAAAACGCTTAAATTAACAAAAGTTATATTTTGGCCTATCATTACCGGAATCGCTGAGGTTATCGTTAATGGTAACATTTTTTTCTTTTATTCGGTAACGGTTTTTAAGGGGTAACTATATTTTAGTTATTTCGGTAATGGTATTTTAGAGGTAACGGCATTTCAGTAATTACGGTAACGTTATTTTAGGTAAAACGGGTTTTCAGTTATTTCGGAAACGGTATTTTAAGGGTAAACGTTATTTTAATTATTCAAGTAATGTCAATGAACACCGATATTTTAAGCCCCATGATGCCCGAATTCTGGCCAGTTTATTATTAACCTTTGGAAAAAGATATCTATTTACAGCGATTATGTTTTCTGATTTTGTCAGGTTACTTCGGCGTTATCCTTAAAATACTTAAGGAAAACGCCATTTCTATTATTTCAATAACGGAATTTTAACGATCGGTTATATCGCTAACGGTATTTTATGGATAAGGGAATTTCAATTATTTCGGTAATGGTTTTTATTCGATAGCGATATTTTAGCGGTATTTCCTGCCATCACTGATTATAAATAAAGCGGCAAGAAATATGTTTTTAATGTTCAAAGAGTCATCGAAGTAATATGGCCCAAAAATAAGGCACACTGATTTATTTGGGAATAAAGTGTGTTGTTATATTTTTAGTAGAGATGACTGGGGAGATTTGGTTTTGTTGTGGATTGATCTTATACTTTTTGCATTGATGGATCTATCACCTGAAACGAGCGCAGAGGAAACGGTTGATATCGGAACTATACAGAAACTAGCTAGAAACTGATACTTCGTTATCAGTAGTTTTAAATACCAGAATGTTTTTAGAAAAAAATTACCTCATTCTCTATCTAATATCCTATTTCATTAAATTTGGTATTAGGTAAATTTAAGACCCTGAGACTAGAGTATACTTTTCTAAAGTTTTGATGTAAATCCGAATCCGACCTGAGAGTTTTCTCCACCACATTTCAGGTTATCGAGATATTATAACCTAAAGTTAGAAAAAAGGGTTTTCGATATATTATTATGTCCCCGGCTGAAAATGATCATATATGGTTGCATATATGAGCATATATGAATTTATCTAACATATATGGAATTATATTAATACATTAAAAGTTAAAGGGTCGTATATGGAAATGTATGACACCATATATTATAATATATTGCATATATGGTTCCATATATATTGATATAAGACTTCATATATTATTCCATATATAAATTAAATATTCTTGTTTCAATCCCAGTTGCCAACAAACGGAGACACATATGAAAGCCCATATATGGAGGCCCAGATATTCCCAGGTGAAAAAGGGATTGTATATGAACATATATGATCATATATGGGATTGTATATGATCATATATGGGTATAGCTGGTCATATATGTTCATTTATGGCTCGATATATGACCATATATGATCTCATATATTTCCATATATGTTCGGATCCGAAATTTGAGGGTATATAGTCGTATATGATAATATATGTTCACATATGCACATATATGATCCATATATGCTCATATATGATCATATATGACCATATACCCTCAAATTCCAGATCCGAACTTATATGGTCATATATGAGAACATATATGGTCATATATTGAACTATATATGGACATATATGGCCAGCTATTCCCATATATGGTCATATACAAGCCCATATATGATCATATATGTTCATATACGAATCAATTTTCACATGGGTTTTTTGAATTTTAAAATTATTATTCTAAATTAAAATCCTATATCAACGAATTTTAGAACGTACATTGGTATGGATATAGACTTTTAAACCCAACAGTCTTAATAACTTTGGATTCAATATTTATTGTCTTTAAATGTAATATTTGTTATCAAAATATATTCAAAATTGCTTCCAAAGACATTTAAATCTAAAGGTTTTAAGATTTAATTAATCTTCCGTGCTAAAAATGTTCATATATGAAACCATATATTGTCGCACATACGGTTACGGACAAAAAAATGTGGTCACTTTTTTGTAACACAATTTAACATTCAAAAAGATAACAAATTTGATGGGGAAATTTGAAATATTATTTTAGATTACATTACAACAAGTATTTATTTTATGAATCCTTGGTTCCAAAGTTGGTACATTAAATATACAGAATTGTGCGCCCTGGTAGGCTGGTTAGTAGCGTGCTGGTTTATCAGTGCGGGGGTCGTGGGTTCGATTCCCATCAGAGGCACTGGTCTGTGTTCGCTGCAACGCGCCGAAGGCCATATTAGCTAGTGCTGGGTTAGGGTAATAGTATATAATTTGTAATTATATGTTTATTAATTAATAAAAACAAAAAAAAAAAATATACAGAAATTAGTCTGTCTCTTAGATCATACTTGTGAATTTTTCACAAAATGGTATTGAATGATCGACGGCATGATAGGCATTTCAAAAAAGTGCTATACATCGCATATTGACCGAAAATTTGGAGATGAGAAAGCTGTGCCCAAGATGGGTGCTGCGTTTGCTCACAATAGAACAACAACAGCGTCGTGAAGATGTTTCAATAGAGTGTTTGGCGATGTTTCACCGTAATAAGTCGAGTTTTTGCGTCGATTCGTAACCATGTATGAGACATGGGTCCACCACTTCACACCGAAGACAAAGAAACAGTCATAGCGGTGGACTGGAATGGGAGAATTGTGTCCAAAGAAGGCGAATACAGTTTCATCTGCAGGCAAGGTCATGTTTTTTGGGATACGCGTGGGATAATTTTTATTGATTATCTTCAAAAAGGAAAAACAATTAATTTATTCCAGCGTTTAAGTGATGAAATTGAGAAAAAATGCCGCATTTGGAGAAAAAGAAAGTGTTGTTTTATCAAGACAAAGCACCAGTTCAGACATCCATCTACATATATAAATATACTAAATAAATATACATACATATATACATAAATACTAAAACGCAAAATCTTTTACCAAAAACTGCTTTATTATCATCGCTGTCAATTTCTTTTGTTTTCCTTTTCACCATTCATCACTCTTATACTCTCACTAACGGGTTTTTTGTTTGTTTGGCCAACAATTTGGCTCTTCTTCTCTGAGTCAATGTTTTAAGTTGTTGATTAATCTCATTTTGTTCCTTTTTTATTCATATGAACAGAACATACAACAAGACAAAAAAATAAAAATAAGGGCAAAGTGGTTTATTGTATCGTGTTGTATTGTTGTAATGTTTCTTAAATATTTGTTGTTGTAGTTGCCACTGGCAATTATTATGGTTACCAGATGTAGCAGATATTTTTTTATTTCTTCTTTTTTGTTGTTTCTTTTTAAATTTCTTCTGTTGTTGGTCAATACACGTATGTATGCGGAATGTGTATTTGTGTTAAACGAAAATATCTCAACGTTTAACATTTTCGTATGTGTTTTGAATATCTAAGTACAAAAACGGTTAAGCGCAGTAAGGTATTTTTATTGACATTGGTGGTAATTTAAGTAAGATGCCAGATTGTGGGAATTTATGATATGTTTGATTGATTTATAAGAGATTAGTAGAACCACGCCTATTAATTTTGGTGGATTATTAATATTTATTTCTGGGATTATATAAAAAGGGATTTTGAAAAGGAACACAGAAAAAATCAATGAAATGGTTATGTTGGGATAAACAAATTTTGCGATTGAGAAATTAATAATTTGACAACTAAGTTTCAATTAATTTGCCCCAACAAAATTAGTCGTCAGCACAAATTTGTTTTTTTGGGTGAAAATTTAGCTTGAAATTATTTCTTCCTAAAACTAGCAGTTAAAAGGACAATACTTGAGTTGTTTCCGAAAATTAAATTTTTTTTTGTATATGAGCACTTCCACAGAAAAGTGGGCAAAAAATTCCTTCTGATTTGTATTATTAAATAAAAACACTTTAATTTTATTAAACTAAAAATTACAAACCATATATTAGTTGCCATGTTGATAAAAAAACGGACTGCAAAGAAGCGTTCATCTTTTGGTAAATTTTTTCGTTTTCAGTAACATTTTTTCTTAATGACCTGTTCCACGATCTCGAACGAAAACCTAAGCGAACGCAAGCTAGTCACTCGAATTCGAATCAATTTGGGTTTCTCTATTTCGAAAGCTATCGTTCGCCTATACTTACGTGTGGCAATGTTTATGTTTTAAGTATTTACAAATCATAGTGGTACCAGACCGGATATTTTAAACTTCTATTACAATTTCCTTTAAAAATACTACTAAATTGTTTGAAGATAAATACAACATTACTTAACAGTGATCAGCTGTATATGACAAATTAATAAATAAATCAAATAAATAAAACAAAAGAACAATTAATAAATCAAAAGCGGAAAATCAAAAAAGTACACCAGCGTTTTTAGCTGTTCCATTGTGGATTTCATTAAGCTGAAATTTAAAGTTCTTAAAAAACTACAAATATTCGTGTTATTTTATTCTTATCTTTTGTTATCCATTCATTCCAGCAAAGAACATTGAAAAATGAGGATTTTTTTTTTAGGTTCTCCGATTTTTTTTATATTTTGTACGTACACGAGTACTCTATAGTCCCACTTGTACATAGCCTTTTTCAGATCTCAAAATTTGTAAAAATTCGCGATTTTATGCACGTTTTAATTTTCATAAATTTGATAAAAATGCATTGTATAGAATAAAAAAAAATATTATTTTTTTTAAAGAATCATTAAAAACAAAAGACATGTTTGTTCCATAAAAATCAGTATTTGTATAATTAGCTAATATTCCATATTTTAGTAAACTGTATTTTCTTTTTTTTTGAAAATCGTAGGGAGAGAAAGTTTTGAAAAATGCATTAGAAAACTGCATATGCATTAAGTATGCATTTTTTTAGCAATCATTTTGTTTAAAAAAATCCAGTTATAAAGTAGACAAGTGCATCTTCCAAATATCGTTTAAATTAATAACATGCGATATACAATTAAAAGTTATGCCACTTCAAAGTGAAGTGCTTTTAGCATTTTTTTGATATTTATGAGAACTACTAACGTGCATATAATCACGAGTTTTTACAAATTTGGAGATCTGAAAAAGGAATATACAAATGGGACCATAGAGTATTCATGTACAAAAATAAACAAAATCAGAGGACCCGTGTTCAGATTTTTTGCGTTTTCTAATGGAATGTATGATATATTTTTTTAAAAATATTTTGTTACTCGAAATCAAAAAAGCAAGTGACTGGTTTTGACATTTACGTTCGCACTGTTGACAACTCGTTCGAAATAGAGAAACCAAATTTTGTATGAAAACTGTTACGTTTTCATTCGACTTGTACTTCAAGTCATCGTTCGCATAGAAATTTAGTTAAAGAAACCCAAATCAATTTTCTTTCGTTTAGAAAGCGAAAGAAAGCATTCTTTCGAAATCGAGAAACAGGCCATAAGTATTTAATTCTTATAGAGTGATGAGGGCAAGTACAGCACTCCTATCTCAAAATATTTGTAACAACAACAATTAACTTCAAAAATTGCAAACAGAGTAAATAAAGATTAGTAAACGGAAAATTTTTGATTTGCTTTCATTGACATTCTAATGTCACATACAGTGTATCACAAAAATAAGTATACAGCTGTATAAACGATATATATTTTAATAAAAAGTTGTTTAAAATGATACAATTGATTTTGTTCATTAATAATAATAAGTATATTATTTAATATTAACAACAACAAAAGTAACTATAATTCTTGTAGATATGTAATAATATGAGATCAAGTTTAAAAGGTGTGAAATTAACTTCACAAAAGTAAGTATGTATACACTATGTATGATATTTGGCTTGTAACACATATTACTGTGTTTTTTTATAAGATTTTATGGTATTAGTATTTAATGGGGTACCCCTTTTTTTCTAACTTGCTGAAGCCGAGACTGCATTGAATAGACGAAACGTTGAGTCCCAGAACTGGAAATTTACGACCATTATTTATTTTTTATTTATTTATATAAGTCTAGGGAATAAATCCTTACAGACTAGAAACATAATACAACTTGCAATAACATAACTAACATAATAATAACAAAAACATCAAAATGATATACATATTACTAATTATTCAAAAACATAATAATATAGCGTTTCATTTGATTAATGTTTGTTGAAAAATCTATTAAATTATATAGTTCGTTAAAATTAGAACACATCCTCCTAAATGAATCAGCATTTTCATAGTTTGTGCGGGAAAATTTTATGTATAACGGATTAAACAAGCGTAGAGTGCGTTAAGGAACATTGAATGATAAATTTTGTAAAGAAACTCTGAACAAACATCTCCATTTATCAAATTAATCAAAAAATGTCACATATAACATGGTCTTTCTACTTTTTAATGTTTGCAAGCTAATTCTACGTAACCTTGCTTCGTAAGATGGTAAGTTGAATGAATCGTTTCGGTATATGTCCCTTAATCATAACAAAAGAAATTGTTTTTGCACGGATTCAATGCGATTATATGATTATTATATTGAGGATCCCATATATCGAGCCAAATTCTAAAATAGGTCGTACTAGTGTTGTAAATAGCTGTTTAGTAACAAACGGCTCAGAAAATTCTTTAGCACATCGCTTTATAAAAGCGAACACACCTCGAGCTTGTTGACAGACATTTCAATGTGTTGGATAAATTAAGTTTAACATCTAATAGAATATCCAAGATCTAAAATACATCAACTAATTCCAATTCTTCAATTATAATATTTTGAGATCATTTTTCCCCTTATCCTCCCGTTTTCGTATTTGATGACAAGATGATCCATAGGGCGCTCGATGGGATTAAACTCTGACGATGTTGGTGAAGTTTTAAGTTTGTTTGTATTATACAACAGCCATTCCTTGACAATGAGAGCCGTATACTTTCGATCATCGTCCTGCTAAAATATATATGAATCCGTCCCAGACCTAATTGCGTGGCGAATTTTTTTTCAGTTGTTTTTTAAATATTGATTTAAAAGTATTAAACCATAGTTTCCGTCAATAAAAGAAGTTTCCCGACCCTAGATGGCCGCCATACATCTCCATACTAAGGCCGGAACAACCACCATGTTCTACAGTACTAGTCATGTTATTTATAAATTACGATGTTCCCGAATGTGTGTTGGACAACTTAAGTTGGGTTGTAAAAGAAATCCAAAAAATCATTTAAAAAAACGTTGTATCAAAAAAGTCCGGAGCAATTCTCAGAGTTTGGCGTTTTTGTAAGAGACGAAAAAAACCAACTTCCATCACCCTCTTTAATAGCTTATGTTTTAGGACCAATAGTTTCGATTGATTTTCTAATTTTTGTTAAATATTGAGTTTCAAAAGTCTACAGAAAAATGTAAAGAAGTAAAAAAAAAAATATTTTTCCTCGTTTTTTACCTCGTTGAACCGTACGACTGTTAAACTAGTCATGTGACTATGGAAAAGCCCATATTTGAAACCTATGGAACTAATAATTATCATTTGATTTACTTACATTTGTTAAATATTAAATAATATTGCTATCCGTTTTTTTTTTATAAAAAATATTGAACAATTTTACCTAAAAAGAAAAAGAAAAGAGGAAAATTTAATTATTAATGCAAATTGTATAACATTTTATATGTATTTTAAAAACTTGTATTATATAAACGACAATAAATTTTGGTGGAGTGTTCTGCAAAATCTATAACATAAACTAATTAAAAATTTATGGAAGTTTTAAAACAGAATAACATTTCAGTTTATAAAACTTTTATAGAATTAAAAAAAAAAACAAAATGCTCAGAAAAGTGAATGTAAGGGAAAATTAACAAAACATTTAAAGATTTGTTTTTGTAAGGTGTATACCCAGCAAAAAAAAAGTCAAGGCATTGCACGATAATGTATGCTTCCGTTGCATTACAAAGAAGTTGGTACACTAGGATGTGCCTTAAAATAACAATTTCTGCGATTTTCGTTCATTACACCCCCCCAGGTTTTAGTGCAGATGGTTCCAAATGGAAGAAATCGTTTTTTAAAAGTAACCCGTTCCACAAGGACGGCTGAAAAATGACCCATTTCGGATAAAAGGTGGTATTATTATTAAAAATTCACAAAATTCTAATTTTAATAGAATTTACTTTTTATTTCATTATTTATTAAATATTCTCAAAATTAATCAGCTATGGAATTCTGACTTCATAGGATATCATTAACCCACTTTAATAAAAATGCAAAAACGTTTTTTTTTTTTTTAAATTAATTTTAAAGATTTTTCAAAATGCCAAATTTGCAGATGTCGATAGCTATTTTGTAATATAATAGTTGTTATTAAAGAAAAAAAAAAAAAATAAATTTTAAAAATGATAATTCGAGTTTGTATTTTAGCGACTCCTTTGCAGGACATTATATGAAAATAGCATATTTTGTTATTAAAAAATCTTTAATGCTTAGTGGACTGGGGGCTAAAATACCCATTAAACGTAATTTTAATTACACTCAGGGAACTTCTGCTTTAAAAATATGTAGTTGTTTGGTTATTTTTAATATAAATGTGAAGCATTTGTAGAAGAAATAAATTTTTTACTAACCTTGTAGTTCATTTAAAAAAACTAACCACTTCAAATGACTGTTTTATGATTTTACATTAATTTTTTACAGTAGTTTTATGTTATTTAAAAAAAATAAAAAAAAAATATTGTTTATTTTTTACTAACATGTGGTTAATTTTTTTTTTTTTTTTTATATTTAGTTTAGTTTATTGATTTCCAAAACACAAAATTAAAAATCTTATAATTAAAGTAATGGATTTTTATATTGCAACATTATTTTTAAGGAACATAATAGGAAAAAATGATTATTATTATATATAAAAAAAAAAAGAAAAATGTGGGCAGGGTATGTAAAATTAAAAAAAAAAAAAATGAAAATAATAAAATAATATTTTTAAAATAAATAATATTATAAAAATAAATATAACCAAACAAATGATGACATAAATAGGTAAATTTTATTTAAAATTTCAGAATCAAACACATTTTTAGGCTCGTTTATCTAAAAGTTCAAATATTTGCTTTTTAAAATGTAATGCGTTGCTTAAGAACTGAATGGATGATGGTAATGAGTTCCAAAGACGTATTGAGTTCACAAAAATTGCCACTTTGATAAAGAGTTTTGAAACAATATGTGGGGTAAGTCCTTATTCCTCTGGGAGTTTGAAAAACTCAAGTCTATCAAACAAATACGATGGTTCCCTGGTATATATAATTTTATGCAAAAGAATGAGGTTCTTATTTTCAAAAAGATCTTTGAAAGTAAACTCCATACAGTTTTTTTGAATATAAAGAGATGAGTCAAACTTCCTTAAATTAAAAGCATATCTAAGAATAGCATTGTAAGTAGATGCAAGTTTCTTACTGCATTTAGTGTCACATCTTACAAATATTTCACATCCGTACAGTAGAGTAGGCAATAGGTAAGTTTTCGCCAACAATATGCGAACATTTAATGGAGTTATATAATGGGTGTGCCATAGAGTGCGTAGCATTGAGTATACTTTTTCCAGCAACAACGTTTATATGGTTAGACCAGGTGAGTGTGTCATTAAAAATAACACCAAAGGTTTTTGGCAGTGGATACTATTTCAATTTTCTGATTGTTTAGTAGTATCGTCGGTTCAAAAGACAATTTTAGGGATTTTTTTTAATAACTCAACATTTAGACTTCAATGGATTAGACATAAACCATTTGCATTAGCCCATTTGTAAATGTGATCCAGATCAGCATTAAGTTTATCAATACAATCATTTATTTTACTTTTGTTGATATTTATATAAAGTTGTACATCATCAGCATACATGTGGATTTTACCAATGCGATAATTGTTGTGTAAGGTCATTAACATAAATTGTGAATAGTAAATGCCCAAGTATCGACCCTTGCGGTACACCCTTTAAAACTGGTAGGACACGTGAAGTTTTATTATCTGCAAGACAGACTGGCAACGATCCGACAAGTATGAAGATATCAAACGAACAGACATTGGAGAGAAATTGAAGATTGTACTCAACTTTAGACAAAGAACGTTGTGATCCACCATATCAAACCCTTGATCACAACGTTGTTTGTCTAAAGTTGAGTACAATCTTCAATTTCTCTCCAATGTCTGTTTTTACTACAATTGTTAGTCATTTTTTTGAACATTAAAAAACAAATGACAATGTTAGTTGAATTTACTGAAATGTAAGTCGTCATTTCTTTAAATGAAATTTCATTTGTTTTTAACTACATTTGCAGTAGTCTTTACCTACATAGTATTCGAAGTGTACTACTATTTTGATGAATGAACATGTTATTACTTTGAAAAAATTTGCAATTTAAAGAAAAGATGTGGGCCGATTAAAAAATTAATTTGAATGGTAAATATCTATCAAATTGAAAATGAAAATTATTCAAGTTCGAGGCCATACTCTATATTTCTTTATTAGGATATTGTCCTAACAAATAATCTATAGAGTTTTTGTTTTCAAATTTATTAATTGATCATTTTCAGGAATGTTTGATAGATCTATATCGGGAATTTTCGAGGTTCCCATCATCAGAACACGTTTTGAAGAGGGTAACAATCCCATGCTAAACATCAAACATTTGTTATAAACTAGTTTTCTCACTAAATGAGAACTAATATATGAGCTCGAAGTTAAAGATTATCATCATTGATCAAAAAAATCAATTGAAAACTTGTTTTTTGTGCGTAAGGTCTAAGGTTGGTAGATATTCAATACACGTTTTTTGATTGTTTTTTTTTTTAATAAAAAAAATATCAAACTTATCTATCAAATTACTCAATTCGCAGATATAACATTTGTTTTGATAGAGAAATAATTCGTGTAGATTTTTCAGCTTTCGAAATTCATTATGGGCGCTACTATTTTTGTGACCGCAACTATATGTGCTTTTTATAGTTTTTAGTTTTTTTTTTTATTATTTTAGGTGTTTTATTTTTTATTTAATATACCTGGTAAAAATAATTATATTATAACTTTTGCAAATGGCAACTTCTTTGCTTAATTTTTAGCAAGAACATTTTTAGATGTGCCCACATATTATACCAAAAGTTTGGCTCTGGGATCAAATTGGAATATATGCTGCCATAATCCAATTTTTAAAAAATCGTGAATATTTAGTATAAGCCGCTATAATGCAAATACATTTTTTTGATCAAAATATTTTCCCTTTAATTGCCTCTTTTCAAAGAACTAATACTTATTCAAGTCAATTGTTCATTAACCATTCGTATTCGCTTAAACTGTAGAAGAGGTAAAAACCTACATAAAACGTGAATCAGTTGTTTAATATTCTTTTGAGGTAATTTTTTATAGTTAAAAATAAATGACAAAAGCATTTGATTTAAAAGAAAAGTTAGTGGAAGTTTCAAATAATTCCGGCAAACTTTTTCTGAAGTGGAAGAGTTCAGAAATAAAGCGTCATATGTTCTATAAAAAATCCTCGAATTTTAACAAATTTCTCCTAAATTGAACATAATCAAAACATAATTATATCCATGCATGGCAATAGTGTAGCGTATTCCGAATTTTTGAAATTATTACCATGAACATATGAATACAAATCTGGAACATTAATATACTTAATTAAATGAATAAAAAATAATAAAACAGAAAAAAACTAAACGCAACTATAAGAGAACTTTTAATTACAGAAGACAGGATGTGCGGATCATAATGAATTGGTGCATCTGCTTAAAAAAAGACGAAGAAAAAATAAACGAAAAACTAAAAATAACATTCGAAAATCTGAATAGTACACAGCAGCATGAGTAGAGTACAGAGCAACAATAAACTTTTTAAATAAAACATAACATGACGCTGATGTGAGTGTTTTTTGTAAAAGGAAAAATACCCGATGAAAAAAGTTCCGATATGGGTATATTATAACATAAACATATACATATATATATATAATTCATATCACATTATATCTTAGCTGATCCGAAAAATGGCATACATACTTTTTCTCATGTGATCCCATGGGATCTTATCTGATGGAAAAATGGATCTATCGAATTTGATTTGATCACCAAGTTATATATAATATGATAAAGCTTTAGATAATAATATAATTTATATATATTTAGTTTTATATACAACATTTCAAATAAAAATTAATGGAATCTTTTTCAGTCCTTGTGCAGATCAATCCAGTCATATGGTGCTCAAGTCTGGGGTTTTTTCACTTTTTCGACGAAGTTGATAAGCCTCAGCGTTACTTTTAAAAAATGTTTTGAAATGTACCAATGTTTACACTAACGTATGTGTTCTGAAGCTGGAAACAGGCATAGAAAGTGGTCATATATCATGTGCGGCGTCCAGCCAAGCTTTTGTGGGAGGGATAATTTTTTGAAATATTTCTAAATTTTTCTGAAAGCTTATTAAGCAAGGTTGGCAACTGAATCGAATAACGGATTTAGTAAAGATTTCTTGTTTGTTTCACACTTTTGGTATCGGTAACGGGAAACAATACAGTCGCAACCACGACGTACTGAAAACTATAACATGTCTGGATT